>NJET01000054.1:0-56803 GCA_002591415.1 Ophiocordyceps australis | reverse complement strand
TTTTTTTTTTTTCTAACTTGTTGGCTCACGGGTGGCTCACGGGTTGCGATAGTCGTGGTACTTGGGCTTGAGCCTGAAATGCGTCCCCTAACCAGGACTGTTTCAAGTACCGCATTAGCGTACCTGTTGCTGCCCTTTGGTCAAACATCCCCCTCCCAAGGCCTCTGAGCTTGCTCCTTTTCCTCCTTTTTTCTTTTTCCTTGGACCTAATAGCCAGCCCTCTTGACGTCGAATGCATCTTTGCTCGTTGCGCAGTCTGCCAGCGTGGAGAATCTGCAGCTTGCGTCGCAGCCAGTTGCATCCATCGTGGCCGCTGCTCAAGCCTTCGGATCTCGGACCGTCCAATATACTGTACTGAGAGGCGTCAACAAGTGATTGCTCTCGATCCGCCACCAACCACCGCCGTCGCTCATTACGACTGGAACGCTGCGTGGCCGTGATTCGCCGCCCCCCCTGCTGTCTTTGCCCTCTTTCTTCACTGTGCTGCTTTTCCTTTTCTCGAGTTGCATTCTGCTGGGTCTCGGACGGGCGCCTGCGCAACCCTCGTCTCCTTGCGTCCACCACTGATCGCTGCAATAGTCTTGTCAACCCAACTTCTGCCCCATTGCCCAGCCAGTCTTCTTTCATCTCCTCGCCCGTCGCCATTGCATCCTGGTGCTTCAAAACTCCCTGTCCCCCTGCCTCTGTCCGTCTGGTTGCTCTTGGCCTCTCCCTCGACTCGACAATTCGGCGACGCCGATCCAAGCTGCAATTGACCAGGACAAGGCCACACGCAAGCTCCACCCAGTCTGCTGCAAGGAAGCGCTCCCGCGAAACCCTCTGCCTCTGCCTATCTGGCCGCTCTTGTCCGCCATCGTTGACATTCAAGCTGCGTGCAGGGGTCACTTGGCCATCATCGTACGTACATGCTTTCATCATGTTGTTTTGCCCATGCAAGCTTGGATCCGCTCTACTCACCATTCGTGCCTGATGCCGCGCAAAGACTGCCTCGTCAGCTCTCGAGACACCAGACCCGCCTGCGCTAAGCGGCCATATCCGGCCTGCCAAGCACCCCGATTTTCTTGTCAATTGACACCATCGTCTTATACACACTTAGTGTACTAGTTGCTGGCCGGCTTCTGACTGCCGCCTCAGCTTACCCTCTCCGTCTCCTCACCCGCCCCTGATTTTTCCTGGCCGCCTTGAAGCTCACTATGAGTGCCGCAATTGCCATGGCTCCCTCTCCGGCTCCCCATGAACGACAGTCACTTGCTTCCGACGTGTCTCCAGCCTCTGCTCCCTCGACGGCCCCCCCATCGGGCGCACAATCAACATCTGCTGCCCACAGGCTCTCCTCTGCCTCATCACAACCTGCAAGTGCCGCTTCCCGAAGGCCAAATGAGAGTAAAAGCCCCAAAGGCACCGCCGTCGCTGTCAAGTCTTCGCCTCCCAGCATGTGAGCCTGCCCGACTTTTGACGCCCTCCCCCAGCACTCGCTGACCCAGAGTCCTCTTTTTAGATCCCGAGCCGACATTAGCCGCCCCAGGATTGTTGTCAAGAAGGAGCCTGGCTCGCCCACTCTGTCATCCACGCGCCCTCGCCCTCGCAAGCTCGATCTCTCCAAGAATACAAATGCCGGCTCCAACACCCCTGCCACTGCTGTCCCCATTTCTGCCCGCGACAACCTGGGCATCCAAGAGGTTGGCATCGCTTGCCTGTCTCCGGGCTTTGTCACTCAGGACCCTGTCTTGAAGGAGCAACTCCAGCGGAGCATGTCTGTGCGAGAGCAGCAACGCCACATCATTGAAGCGCGCCTGCAGCAGCAATCGGCAAAGGGCGATGGTACTTCCGAAAAGGACAAGGATTCGGTTTCCTCTTCGCAGTTTGCCGCCAAGACGCCCGGCATGTCTCGACGGAATAAGGCTCCGCCAGGCCTTTCCATTGTGGCACCCTCACACGAACAGTTTGCAACCGAGAGGGTTATCCAGTCAGCTCCCCTTGGCCATAGCTTTACTGGTCGTCAGCATCCCGCCCCTCTGTCACGCCATGTCGCCAACCAGCCGTCGAATCTATCAAGCACCTCGCACATTCACCACGTCCCAGCCAATCAAACCAATAACCGACTGCCTCCTCTCAGCGACGTCTTTGGCCAAGGCGTCTCTCTGCATTCAGACAATGGAGCCTCATCGCTTTATCCCAAGAACCCCCGCGCGCCCCTGGCATCTCCAAGCGCCCATTTGTCACAACAGCAGTTGCCTGCATCCGGACGGTCACGGGAATACAAGTCGGCAGAAGACGCCCAGCAGGAGCTTTCTGGTGGACGCCCGGAGCTTCTTCCCAAGCTTGTGCACTATGGCGGCCACCAGCCTCCAACCCCGCCCTCTCCGGCCCTTGGAAACAGACACAATGACGGAAGCAGGAGCGCCAGCAAGCGTCGAACGCGAGCAGAGTACGAAGACGGCGGCAGTCCGCCTCTTGGTCATGGTCCCGCGCCTACGCGACGTGGTCCCTTTGGAGAGGGCAGAGATAGTCCCGAGACTCAACGCCAGAAAAAGGACGAGTTTCTCCGACTGTGTTCTAGAGCATGGGATCTCTTCCATTCATGATGATTTGCACCCTGGCGTCTTGTTGCATAGGACTTGGCGAACATGGCTTTGACGTTGAACGGCTGATGTTGTGAATCACTTACACATGCGAGGCTCTCCCGGACACCACTGAAGGCGTTGAGTTTTACTGGGCCAATACTTTGGCTGGTGGGCAAAACATGCCTGCCCCTTTTACTGCCATTTACTCTTAATACTCTTATTCAAGGGCATGTGTACACACCCGAAATAGCTCCCCTCCCCCCCCTCCAAAAAAAATGAGGAAACGGATATCTTTATAGAACTGTTTCCCTGGTGGCAAAAGGGATGGGTTCAGCTCGCTAGGGCTGGCATGCTCATTCAATTCAGACTTGACCCAGAAGGAGGAGGACAGAGCATTATGCTATCTGTTTTGTCATCTTGTTTATTTATGCTCAATGATGTTTGATGGAAGGCGGCGTGTGCAAATTTTGTGCTTGTAGTAATGCATCACCTATTTTTTTACTCATGGAAATGGAAAATACAATCAGTTTTGGTTAAAGAACAAGATTTCCCACCACCCTCCCCCCCTCCTCACAAAAAAAAAAAAAAAAAAAAAAAGACAAGTAGCATCATCACATTTGTCAAGCTTGTATTACGTGGTCTCTGCACATAAGCAGGACAGGACTGACTGGTCATGACTTTTCCTTGCATCGTCTCTCTGCGCCTCTCTTTTCTTTTTTCCTTGTCCTTCCAGCACAACTAAAGCACCATGCTATTATTTTCTGCTCGTCGTCCCCCTCCTTTTTTAAACCCCATCCTTGGGTTCCCACGAGGTGGGTCGGCAAGAGGGCGATACGCGGGACGCAACCCTTCAAGTTGCACCAGTCATGATGCATCACATAAATATTGTAGCCTTGGCTGTCAATGACGCTCGTATATTCTTGATAGCTGGCATACATATTCATCATCAAACTCCTCTTCTGTCTATTAATTTGTTTCATGGTGCTGTTACTGACTCCAATAGCTTTGTGGGAGGGGGCGGGGGAGAGGGAAAGGGGAAAGGTGGAGGGGATTGAGCACATGCTTGCTTGCCGTCCTACACCTCGTGGTACTGCAGCATTGTCCTGACCTAGTCCTCCCCTATGCTCATGTCTTTCAAGAAACAGGAGAGGAGGGCTACCAACAGGTAGTAGTCTGGACACAAAAGGGTGAAGAGATAAAGAGAAAGAAACAGTCTTGGTGGCCCGGCGAGTTGCGAATCAGTCGATCCGAGACTTGCCCCGGGAGCACAGACGCTTCTTCTCTGCATATACCCGTTTCCGCCATGGACCACAGTCCCGGTGTCAAGTGACACGCTCCTTGGGAAAACTTTTTTTTTTGTTTCATGTTATAAGCGAAAGCTGGCATGCCAGTGTTGGGTCTTTGTTTCTTTTTTTTTTTTTGGCTCATGTCAAGCGTCACCAAGATGACATTGGTAATATATGAGGACACTAAATGTGCACACAAGACAAGGCCGACAACTTTGATTTCCATTTCCGCAACGCTCTACTCAACACCCACTGTCAATAAATCTATCGGCGGTAACACATTCTTACCGAGGAAGCAGGCTCAGTACCGCAGGGGAAGCCGGTAAAGAACAGATGGCCTTGTGGTTAAGTACTCCACCCCGAAAAAACGCCGGTGCTGTGAAGAAGAAAGCTGTATGAGAGACTTGGACTACATGAAAGGAAAAACAGGGAGTGACAAAGAGAGGGGGAAGGGGGGAAATGGGGAGGAGGATGAGTATATATATATGTATATATACATATATAGAGTATATATATAAAAAAAAAGGACAAAAGAGAGAGAGGTGGGTGGATAAGTGGGAGAAAAGCTCAAGGGGGGAGGGAGAGGGCCAGGGGAAAACACATCGAAAAGTCGAGGCGATGGGGCGGCTGCTCGTGGTTGATGGCGGAGCTAGAGGCAAAGAGTCGTCTGCAAAATGGGCGGCGTGGTCAAAGAGGCCATCAAATTGCAGTCCGCCATGCCGTGAGCATGACGGACACAGTGTTAGAGCCCCTCCTCGCCCGCCTTGCAGAGCTTTATCTCGCGGACCCATTCAGACTTGAGCACCTGGGCGGCCGTCAGACGGCGGGTGGGATGAGGATCGAGGACCGAGTAGATGACGTTGCGGCAGCGGGCCTGGGGTTGGACATGCATCGTCAGCTGACAGTCAGTGTCGAGGCATGCAAGACAGCAACATACCCGATGCAGGGATTCAATGGGGCCGTAGCCCTCCTCGTCGCGGCGGCCCTCGAGGTAGCGGGCATAGAACTCGTCCTCCTCCTTCTTGGCGACGCGCCACAAATGGCGGCCGGTGCGCATGGCCATGTAGATGACGCCGCAGGCCCACACGTCGACGGCGCGGGCATCAAACTCCTTGTCCGTGTACTCCTCGGGCGCAATATAGGGCGCCGAGCCGCACAGCCCCGACACCATGTGGGCGTCGGTCTCCCAGGCCATGCGGAAGCACTCGCCGTTGCCAAAGTCGGTAATCTTGAGGGCGCCGCGCGTCGTCAGCAGCAGGTTCTCGGGCTTGAGGTCGCGGTGGGCCACGCCCATTTCGTGCAGATACTCGACGCCGCGCATCATTTGCTTGAAGAGGCAGTCGGCCTCTTGCACCTCGAGCTTGCCGCTCGACAAGATAAGCGTGTAGAGATCGCCGCCCGCGCAAAACTCCATCACCTCGCAGTAGTCGCCCTTGGCGTCCTTGAGCAGATCCAGCGTGTGAATGACATTGGGGTGGCGGAGCGACGACGAGATGCAAAACTCGGCCGTGAGGCGCTTGCTATACTTCTTTTCCGTTTCCTCGGGCCGGCGCCGAAACTCCTTGACGGCAAACAGCTTCTCGCTGCTGCCGCCAAGCTTCTTGTGCGAGATGCGCACAATGCCAAAGGCGCCACGGCCCACGATTTCCTGACACTTGCCATACTTTTCCACCAGGGTGCTCGACGTGTTTGGAATCATCTTCTTGTCGCCCGCCTCGTCCTTTTCCTGGCGCAGCGAATCCACCCAGTTGGACACGAGCGACAAGTCGCCGTCAGCAGCCGCCTCCTGCTTCTTGCCCAGCAGACTGCGCCACAGGTCCGACAGTTTTTCCTGCCGCCGGCTCGACTTGAGCAAATGCTCGTGGCCGCCCGGCAAGTCAGGGTTGACGACAAAGCGTTGGCCCAGTTCCCGGCCCGGAGCCGCCTTGGAAGGATTCTGCAGGGGCTTATCGCTCGAGGCGTTGTCTCTGCGCGGGGTGGGCGGCGGACCAGTGCTGTTGGCTGACGAAGGAGCATGGGGGCGGCCGGCATGATCGCCATTTGCTGCAGCGGCGCTGTTTTTCGGCGCCTCTTTATTGTAAAAGATGCGCGTCAGGCGCTCCTTGACCGACGACTTTTCCAGTGGTCTTTGTTGCGAGGCGTCTGCACCAGCGGCAATGGCGGCTCCATTGACGAGGCCATCGTGGGGAGGCAAGCCGGGCGATTTCCTACTCTCTTCCGACTTGATCGACGACGCCTTGGAACTGGGTACCGAGGATTGGGATTTGGACGAGTCGGCCGTGGCAGGCATTTTGCACAGATTGGTGGATGAGAGCGGGTGGCAAGGAGGGGGGGTGGCGGCTCGAATGAAGCCTGCAGGACTGACGTAGTGGCTGTGACGGGGCGATTGAGCTGGCGAGGGCGAGTGAGCGAATAGAGAGGCTTCCGACCGACGGCTAGGGCTGGTTTAAAAGGCAGCGGAACAAGACAAGAGAGCAAAATATCTGAGGCTCAAAGCCTCGCTCGCCTTTAGGCGCGCAGCACAATACGGCCACGACAAGACCAGTCGCGGCTGATTACTCGAACCAGAGGCGGATGCTCGAGGCGGCAAGCAGCAGGACAAGGAAAAGAGAATGAACAAGAGGGAAAAAAAAGAGGGTCGTTGACGTCGCGCTGTCAACAAGGGCCGACGGTCAGAAACGGCTTGCCGCTGCAAATTGCTGGGCCGGACTGGCCTGGACCGCCCAAGAGGCTAGCCGAGTTTGGCTGTTGCTTTGAATGTCTTGGGATGGAGCAAAAAAAAAAAGGCCACAGATGGCTGGCCTGTGCACAAGCTCGTCTTGTTTAATGGCAAGCGGCTTTTGTGGCGTCGTCTCTGGCACAATTGCTTCCTTGTTGGCCTCGTCGGGCTGTGGCACGTCAAGAGACTGCTGCTCCCGTAGTCGTCTTGGGGCTGGCTGTCACGGCGTGGCCAAGCTGGCGTAGCTGCTTGCTAGCAACAGGAGCGCCGGGCCAAAGATGGCAAGAGGAGCGCCAGGCGCTAGATGACAGGCGCTAGATGACAAGAGGGCAATGGGCAAAGGCGAGAGACGAGGCAGAGGGCGAGGAGAGAGCAAGAGGTTGAGGAAGCAAGAAAAAGCCAACGTCTAGGGCACAAAATGGGCAGCCTGCAAGCCCCGGGTAGGCAGCAGGTATAGATAGCAGCGCAAAGATAGCCCCAAGTACTTTACTGGCTGCAGGCGGTGGCAGCAACCTGGCTGAGAGGAACGCGAGGCAAGAGCATCAGAGACAGGCCTGGGTAGAGGGAGACCATGCCTGGTGGAGAGCGCCTGGTGGAGAGACCTGCTGCCTGATTGGCCGGCCCAAGTCGCCCAGTCTTGAGACGTGTGAGAAAAAGTTGCTTTCTGTGTCTTGCTGGGCGCAGGAACGCCGGCGACGCACCCGATGCCTTGTGCCGCCCTGTCTTGTATTGCCGCGGTAGTCCTACGCTGACACTATGCTGGCCATGTACGGCCCTATACCTGACCAGCACACGCTGCACAGCGCACTTTTTTTTTTTTCCTTCTTTTCCCTTTATTTTTTCTCCTTTCAGGCCCTCTCAGGCCCTTCCCCCTCCTCTTACAGGCTGCCTCCCACCACCGTGCTGTGCTGCACTGTTGCCTTGCACTGCACACACGGTGCCCGCTCGCGTCCATTCACTCGAGTCGACTCATTCAACTCAATCATGGACTGCGCCGACTGATGTCAGCTTAAGCCCCTTGCAGGCTTGTCATGACGCTCGGGAGCCGCGGCCAAGTCGTCATTAAACGCTTTTATTCTAGTCACCCTTCCATCTCTCACCTCAACCTCATTTGCCACGTGCGCCTCAGACACATCTTCCTTGTCTTTTTGCTGAGGGCAACCCTTGGGTCGCATCCTTTGCCCAGCAAAGGCAGGCGTTCATGTGTCTGTACATTGAGTGCCTTTGGGCGTCACGCTCAATGCACCGAGCCCTTTTTCGGCCTGGTCTTCCGCACCATCTTTTTTTTTTTAGAAAAAAAAAAAAGAATAAAAAAGAATAAATTAATATCTAGACTTGCATCTGACTTGGCTCAACTCGTACTTGACGTCGGCGCAACAATGTCAGCTTCTGACTCGCTGCTCGCCTTTGCCGATCGGCTCACCTACCGCATCGCCAGCTCGCTTACATCTGTCCAACTACCCTACTAGTCAGTAGATATGTAGTAGGTAGTAGTAGTCGTAGTGATAGTAGTGGTAGCAGCAATACTGTACCTACAATAGCATACACACTACTACTTGCGTCACCTACATATATGTACCTCTCTTACTGCTATTACTGCTAATAATACTACTGTGGCTGCCTCTACTGCCTCTACTCTACAGTCCACTAATGCCACCACTTACATACATACATACATGTGCATACATGCATTACTGCCACCACCACTACCTCACGGCCCCTACCAGATGCCTAGGGAGTAGTAGTAGTAGTTAGTTACTAACCCCAGGAAGGTATGCCGCATATAGTCGCAGCAGTCTCCCTATATCGCACGCCTCTAATAATACTAGAGCATCAGGAGCTATTGCCACCATCATTCGGCATGATCCAAATTAATAGCCACGGCTGCTACTACTTGACTGAATCTCACCGCAAGCTGTTGTGTGCGCCGAGATCCGGTTTAGTATCATATCTGCTCGCCAACCAAACCTCTTGCCTTTTTCTTTCTTTTTCTTTCTTTTTCTTTTTTTCTTAATTAAAAAAAAAGGTCCTTCTTCTACTCCTTGACACGAGGCATTTCCTGCTTGCTGCTTGCTGCATGCCGTCATCACCGCAGCACGTATAAACACAACGAGTATCCCGTGTTATGCATACCAGGACAAACAGCCATCCCAAAACAAATTCAATTCAACCCACCCGTGACATGTGCAGTCATTGTGTGCGTGAGCTGTCACTTGCAGCCTTACGTGTGTCCTTTACTTTAGGCTGGCATCACCACTGCCATTACATCGCCCTCTCATGTCTTTTCCTCCCGCCTTGCAACTCAACATCCCTTTGCATTATCGGCATGCTCTTCCCGCCCAGCCAAAGAATGCCTTGAATGACAGAGACTGTCGAGCCTCGTCCCGTCATTAAATGCACCTGATACATCAATAGAGACATGAGATTGCTTTTGATACAGCCCATACATGTCCGACTAATGCGCTGTGCCGTACAGTAGCTCACTACATACTGTGGCCCTAGTCCGCTCAACCCTGCAAATGCAAGGACCAAATCTTCCTTGCTCCTCCAAACATGTGGCTTTGCCTCGGCCTTTGTTTCCATCACTAGAAACTGGGGGCTCGGGGCTTGCTTCGCCCCAAGGGAAATTTCAGCGTCTCAGCCCAAACTTCTGTAGTCCCACTCTTGGTCTCCTTGCAATCCGAAATTGCCAACTTGGACTTTACACCTCCCTTCATCTATTTGACCATGCACACTACTCGAAGACAGGTTAAGCTTGATGACAGTAGCATCGGTGCAGGGTTGTCAGGAATGCCAACTCACTTTGACTCCAACGCAAAGCTGCAGTGAACTGGCCCAAGCTCCCTCTCTCCCATGCTTGCAAGAGGAACCCTTCCAAGCTCCCGTCTTGGCCATTTTTCAAGTGGTGAACTCGGCGAGCTGTATGAGACACAAACTGGTCAAATCCCTCGGCGGGCCAAAGAAACTCTCCTTTCCAGTCTTCACCAAAGCCCATTGCCTCTGCCTTGACAATGGCACTCGTCAATACAGATGCGCTTCATCCGAGTTGCACCGAAAAAAGGGCCCCATTGCGAGGAGACGGAGCAGAGTGCAACCTTCTGAGACTTGCAGGTCTGTGTCTCAGCTATTTCCGTTCCCTTTTCTTTTTGCATGCATTCGAGGTGAAAGGCTATTTCTTGGCGATTCCCAAGCGAGGCGTACGTATCTTTGTCTCCGATCCATCATGTCGCAAATTTCCTTCTGATGCTGAATCATGAGATAATGAACGAATGTCGTAAAGGTTCTAGACCATTGCTCTTGCCGCAATAAGGAAGTGCCATCTCCTTGGGTAGGCGAGAGAGAGACAGGCCATTTATGCTTCCCTTTGATTTGTCTCGGGCTCCCGCGAGGTCGACATGCCCACCTTGGACACCAGTTGAGCCACTTTTTCTCTTGGCACTGACGGCCAATGTTGTTTGGAATTTTGAATCTCCGCCTTGAGCGCAGCCGGCGGCCGGATTGCGTCAACAACGAGGTCCTTGACTTTGCTGAGTTGCTCCGTCTCCTTGACAAACTTGTTGAGATATAGGGTAGGCCTACTCGACTGGTTTGCCAGGCGGTTGTGGACGGCGTCGTGATAGGCGCGGCTGTAAATGTCAAAGTCAACTGCCGTCGGGGAGTCGGATACAGAATAGGGCGGTGCTTGGTTGGCGTCCAACCCAGCAGCTCCGGCACCAATACCAAGGAAACAAGGCTCGTGGTCGTCGACCAGTTGGGCATGGCCCTTGGCATCATCTGCTTCGGCCTCGTCTGGTTGGCCAAGCAGCTTGCGACGCCGCATAAGTAGCGTCTCAATCTCTTGGCTTTGTGCATCATGCTGTACTTGAATAGAGACTCCCTGCGAACCGCCACGGGATGCAGCTCTCGAGCGAATGTCGCTGAGCAGCATCTTGAACCTATGAATCGCCTTCATAACGCAGAGCAAGTGGTTCATCTTGCGAGTAAAAGCACGATTCAACTCGAGCTCGTTGGGGGGTTCAACCAAGTGGGCACAATTCTCCTCGGCCGATAGCAGAGGGTCAATGCCTCCTTTGGTGACCCAAGGATGCTCCTATGACACGTCAGCTGCCTCGTAGTGCGCCACAAAAAAAAATCACGAGAACAAATTCACCCTGAGCCCAGCCAAAGTGATGCGCTTGTTGGCGTCCTTGTGCAGTATCTTGGCCATTAAATCGACAAAGACGGGGTCCTCGCCCTCAGGGATACAAGGGTCGTCTGTTTTGATGGCCTCGTATATCTCGAGCACGCCGGGTCGGTTAAATGGGATTCTACCGTACTTGAGACAAAACAGCGAGACGCCCATGGACCAAATGTCGGCAGCCGTGCCCGACACCTCTTTGTGCTTACCGCAAAGCTCTGGAGGCAAGAAGGCGGGGGAGCCGGCCGACTTGGCCGTCATCATACTTTCCGGCTTCTCAAACATCTCGGATACGCCAAAATCGACAATTTTGAGCACCTGGTCGTCGGATAGGAGGAGGTTTTCAGGTTTGATATCACGATGTATGACGCCCTGCGCGTGCACTGTTGTCTCGACTCAGCCAAGCATCAGTCATGATGGGCGAAGATGGGCATGGAAATACAGTACTCGATTCCCAAGATCAAGTCTCGGAACCAGCAGCGACAAGTGTCGTCGTCATAGCCATCTGCGTCGACGTCAATGCCAACCTTCATGACGACGCCCTTTTTGCACATTTCAAGCACCATGTAGAGCGAGTCTTCTTCTGGATCGTCAAGCACCTCAATGAGCTGGACTAGGTTGGGATGGTTGAGCTTCTTCATTATGGCAATTTCCTCTCTGATCAAGTAGAGGGCATCATTGCGTTGCTTCAAGGTCAGACTGCTCATCTGCGGCGTTCTCCCCGGAATGCCATGAGGCCCCTGGCGCAAAAGATATGACTGCGCACGTTTTCTCAGACGCGTTTTAGAGAACTCCTTGATGGCCTTTGGTGTGGCATGCAGAGTAAGCAGCAGATTTGCATGGGCAGTGAGGCAAGGCTCACAAATTCGTTTCCATACTGGTCAGTTGCCATGTGGACAGCGCCATAGGAGCCTCGTCCAATCTCGTCGAGAATGACATACTGGTTGATTCTGTGGTACGTCCTGCCGTCAGACTCATCGCTCGTGAACTCGACGCGAGCATCCAGAGTTTCCTTGAGTTATACAAGGGCGTCAGCTGGCGCCGCCACGACGCTTCTGCACTGGCAAAGAGAGTCCAGACCTTGATTTCACGATGGGCGCTCGGCGTTCTCTGATGGTGCCGTATTGGACTGGCTAAGCTGTGTGGCGAGTGAGCGTCGGAGCTGGATTGCAAACTGGGTTCAACATGCGGCCAGTAGCCGATTCTGGAGTCTGTCGCTTACAGCTTGGTTGGTGGAGAAGAGCCTGCATCTTGACTACTAGTCTCGGCTGTGACTTGAAGCAAAGCCTCTTGGGCCAGAGCGTCGCTTTGCATGTCGCTGCACATCAAGGTGCTCGATGTGAAAAAAAAAAGATGCTTGTATGGCTATTCAATGGGGGTGTAGTCGCGTTAGTGGTAGTGGTAGTGTGTAATACTGTTTGTTGGAATGAGGAGAAGAGATGCGGTCCGTCGTGGCGCTGGTGGAGTTGGAGTTGAGTTGATGGACGTGTCGGAGGGAGGGGTTCCAGTGCTGTTAGAGGAGGGGGGGGGAGGTTTTCCAGTGCTGTTAGAGGAGGGGGGGGAGGAGGTTTTCCAGTGCTGTCCGGGGGGGCTCAAGTGCTTGCGGGACTTCAATTGTAGTCGCTGGCTCGGCCTTGATCCATCTTGGAGGCCCATTCGCTCGTCGCGCAAAGCAGACGCCTGCTACCCCCGACTCGCCATGGTCGTCTACTCGTTTTATATTTTTGACCGCCATAGTAAGACTCTTTCCACAAGCCCTGCCCGCACAAGCTCATGGACGGCAGCCGAGTGCATCTACGTCAAGTCATGGCCTCTAGCCACGGCCCGCCTGTCCGGCCCGTCGTCGTCGTCGTCCAACAATGACGACGCCAAGCTCATTTTTGGCACCGTCTTCTCCCTCCGCAACATGGTGCGCAAGCTCGGCGGCGACGACGACGCCTTTATCAGCTTCCGCACGGCCCAGTACAAGCTGCATTACTACGAAACGCCAGCCAACCTCCGCTTTGTCCTCCTCACCGACACCGCCTCGGCCAGCATGCGAAACGTCCTCCACCAAATCTACATTAATCTCTGGGTTGAATATGGTGCCGCTGGCCTTGCTCCTCGCTCCTCGCTTCCCCCAAGCGTCCCTGCTAACAAGTGCCTAGTCGTCAAGAATCCCCTCGCTCCCGTCGAACACAAGGGCGGCGCAGGCGTCAAGAATGAGCTCTTTGAGCTGGGCCTCGACCAATTCATCCGTGGCCTCATGTGACGCAGCCCAAGAAGACCTACAAGAAGACCTACAAGAAGACCTACAAGAATTGCCATGCATTCTCTCGCCTTGGATGCGCCCCAGGCGAGGCAACCTCTGTGTACATCTTTGTCTCTTGCCTGCACCATGTATAAAAGCCCGCCTTGAAAACTAAGACACCTGGTTCCATCGTACAAGTGCGCCGTTTAATAGAGGCCTTTGTAAGAGGCTTGGTCAACTCTTCACGTCCTCTTATCCACAGCCCTCTCCCATGCACTCTGCATCCCACTTGGTGAGTCCACCACGACGATGCTTTGCTCGCTCTGTCGCTCCTCGTACAAGCCACTGCCGCCTACATGTGCGCTGCTTCCCACATGGACGGCATCATCCATCAACCCTTCATCGCGCATCTCGTTTTCCCAGTTGCTCGAGTAGACAACGGCTGCAAAGCCTTCAATGGCTCGCACCGCCTCTATCTCGTCTAGGTACTCGTTGGGCATGCCGTTGCCAATGACGTGCGCCTGGCGCGTTAGAACCGACAGAATCTTGGGCAGCAGTATGACCTTGGTCCTCCCCACATCTGACGAGTCGGGCTCGACAAGGTGGGTTCGTGGGCTAATGCCAAAGGCCTCAGTGGCCAGCTTGCTATCAACAAGCAGGGAAAAGGCAGCATCAAGACTGAGCGTCAAGACGTGGCAAAAAAGTGGCGATTCAATAAGGTCGGCCGTTTCGTCCAGCAGCCGCCGCAATGCTGCCGACGATTGCTCTAGAGAGGCGCCTCCCTGGGCTGAGTTGTCTTCAAGAATGCCTGATTCGCGAATCACCTCGTCTTCCCGCTCTTTGGGTGGCAGCAGCACCTCGAGCCACTTGGACCCGCGTCGCTCCTCGACTGTAGACCCCTCGACCAGCCTTCTCACATCCATTGTCAGCTTGGAAAACCTGTCGAGACTGATGAGATCTCGGGGGCTCAAGTTTCCAAAAACGCTTCGCACGGCACGCTCGACACGCTCCATTACATGAATCCAGCCCTGGTTGAGCAGCCACCAGCTAAACGTCAAATACTTGCGGTTTGTGTCGAAGTCACTGCCATAGTCTTGCTCTTGGTTGTCGTCATCCTTGTTTTCCAGGTTGATGGTGCCTTGTTGTGCGCCGGTTGCGAGAGCAACAACGCTCGAAAGGTAGCTCCGACGGCCCAGCAGGTTGAGCTGGATCCGGGTCAGCATGGTGAGAAGGGAGAGGGTGTAGATTAGGGTAAAGGCTCTTGTAACGGCTATTGGGTTTGTAATCATCAGCTACAAGCATCAAAGGTGTAAAAGAGAAGCGCGCACCGCTAATGGCCAGGTCGTCCCATAGCTGCCTCTTGGTCTTGCGCGTCCTCTGCGCACCGCCGTCTTGCTGGCCCAGAGGCCCAGAGGCAGCGAATGACGATGACGATGGCACAGCGATTTGACTGGCGTGAATGCCACTGTCGCTGTGCATACTGGCCAGGCTCTTTCCGTCCTCGTCCGTCATGGTGGTGTCGGCGATGCTTGGCGGGCTCGCTGAGTCGCCAGCGTCGAGTTTGGAGGCCTTGGCTGAGCTTTTGATTTGTTGAATCTCGTATGTGATTTGCTCTGTATTCAGAGCAGCTAGAATGTTTGTTGTCGCGGTGGGAAGGAGGGCGAGAACGGTAAAAGTGCAGTCTTCTTGGTTCTGTTCAAAGCGTCGGCGCAAGCTGCGCTCGGAGTGTCAGTCGGCGCGCCCTGACCACACACATCAAGGGAGCAGAGACTGACTTTTCCTTGGCGATGCGCTCACTGCTCATGCGCTCACGCGCGTCATTGAGCTTGGACAGAACATATTGCGATACGGCATAGCCTGCGCCCACGACGCCCACGCCAATGGCAATGGGCGTCGAGTTGTTGCGCAGCCAACGTCGGACCGAGGACAACATGGCTGTCGTCGAGTACTGCCACCGAATGGAGCTTTTGACCAAGACGAGATTTGGCCAAGCAGCAGCTGGGTGGCGGCGCAACGACAATCCGGCGTCAAGGCATGGGAAAAGTTGTTTGGACGTGGGCAAATGGGCGAGGAAACAAGGGAGCCAGTACAAGTTTGGCGCGGCCCAACCGTGCTGGCTGTGCCCTCTTGCTTTCTTGCTCGAGTCCAGGTGTCAAGGGGAAAAGAGAGTGCAGGCCAACCAAGCTCTCTGCAGAGCCGGAGCCTCGGTTTCCTCGACGCCACGCTCCCTAGTCCCGTGAAGTGTGGCTAGTGCCGCCTCCACACCACTACTACCCTACCCTATATACTGCTACTTGCTGTGCAGTACCCACTAGTAGGTACCACTAGTAGTACTAGTAGGTACTGCCCAGTACTGCCCAGCAATGTACAGTTGTACAGTGCACAAGAAGCAAGTAGATTTATTAACCTTGGTTACCCGCCTTGGAGGGGCGCACATGGGCGAGGAGGGAATGATATCAGCAAGCCCCTCGTTTGGCTCAACACCACATATTCACACACATTCACACACACTCTTCACCATCTTTGCCCTCTCTGGCCACCTGTCCTTCTTTCTGGCTCCTCTTCCCCTCGCCAACACTTGCAGCCATGGCCCAGCAAGACACCCCCGAATTCATCCTCGACGTCTTTAGCGATCCCCGTTCTGTCCGCGACGTTGTCAAGGGTTCGTTATTGCTACCCCGCCATGGCGCCTCAAAATGTCTCTGACCACTTGCAGCGATTCTACACACCATCTTCTTCACTCGCTTCTTCCCATCCCTCACTCCGCGCACTCGCGATATTCTCGACCTCACCCTGCCATACGTCGATGATGACGAACTCGAAACAATGATTGATCAGCGCGCCGCTGCTCTCGAGCGCCTCCTCGATTCCCAGCGATCCTCATCCTCATCCTACTCCTCACCCTCCACCTTTGCCTCTATAGCCTCACCTGCCCCTACAAACTCATCCGGCGGCGGCAGAGGCCAGGTCGCTGTCCAGTTCTTTGAGAAGCGTCGTCGCAAGGCCTGGCTCTCGCGCGCCGAGCATGAAGTCTGCTGGGAGTGCTGGACCCTCAAGGTCACTGTTGCCGAGCCCAGGACTGAATCCGGTAGGTCCCCTCTTCATTCTTGGCACCTAGCCGTCAACTAACCATGTCTAGAGCGTGCCAAGGTCCGGCGCGCAATGGAGCAGACGCTCCTCACCACAGCCCTCAAAATCGTCACATTTGCCAACTCTCACAAAGACCACATTCCCCCAATAACCACCCAAGGGGGCAACCCATTTCCCTTCAAGATTAATATTGATCAAAAGGACACGGGCTGGGTTTCTCGTATGCGGCCATACTGACTACTTTCTTGGCTTCTTCTTTTCATTTCCTACCAATTAGATACCCTCGAGTTCACACTAGTAGCTACAGTCACACTGTCATTCCCAGAATTAAATCAACAATCTGCTTCCTAATTACTACTATTAACAAGACAGTGTGCAACGAATTGGCATGACCCCCATGGCTGATTAGTTTCGAGTCTCACTGCCCATCATCCTTTTTTTTTTTGAATACAATACCAAAAGAATCAAATAAAAGCAGTTTGAGCTGGCGTCGCTGTCTCACTATCTTCAAGTCCCAGTTTGGTGCCAGTCCTTCCAGCTAGCCAAGTGAAATGATTAAATTCAATTCGCTGTCCTATTCAGACGTAAAAGGACCGCTCCCGTTTCAATCTTTCCAATCTCTTGCAAAATCAAATAGACAGCTTGCCCCAGTCCGGCTGCAACGCGGTGGCAGTACAATGACAATGAAGAAAAAGTTTCCATAAACGCCGCAGGACTGTGATTTCACCCGACACAAAAAAATGGTCGTGAGACCCACTGGTACAGCCATTTCTGATATCGCATAGCAAGGTTTTTGTTGGCCCTCCCATTACAGCGTGAAAAAAAGAGAGAAAAAAATCGACTTAGAAGTGAAGAGAAAAATAGAGGTAGAGGTGACATTTTCTTGGATCATTATCCAGTCCTTTCGTCGAAGTCGTAATAGTCATTAAAACGTGTTCTGGCTATCATGGCCCCTTGAACCAATCAATCTGGCGCGTCAAGACTACGCCTCCTTGATGATCCGGCCATCGGGTTTTAATTCGAGAGAGGATTGGGGCAAGATTGTTGCGCCGACGACGAAGCACCAGTGCCAATCTTTTCGAATCCCTGGAGAATATCCAGTCCAGAATATTCTGTGCCAGTCGCGTCATCATCGGGTATGAGATCCGTCATGTCGGTAAACTTTCCTGGCCATTCAATGTCTTGCGACAGGCCGTTGAAGGAAAATTGTTCGGGAGAAGGAACCGCATATGCCGAGCTCCCAAAAAGATTGGTATCTCCAAGCCATTTGGAGGGCGAGCCAAACACTTTACTGGGAGTCTGCAGAGAGCGCGATGGAGAATCAGCAATGGTAGCGTTTAGAGAACCAAGAAGCTGCTTCTTCGCGGGTGAGCCCGTATTGATCAAGCGACCGGGTGTCGAGCTGGGTCGGTCCATTTGAGGACGCTTGACAGAAGAGGGCTTAAAGGGAGAGCCGTTTTCCAGTGCGCTTGGATCGGGGAAAATGCTCCATTGCGAGGTAAAAGTCTCGTTGTAAAAGTCCATTTCCGGCTTGAGAGTAGCATGTTCCAAATTGAACGCGGGACTCCAAGGCATCAATTGCTCGTGAGGCCAGGCTGCCGGAGAGCCAAGAAGGGTGTTCATCTTCTCACGATGGATGCGCAAATTCGTATTGGGCGAAACCGAGGGTGGTGGCTGCACAGGAGGCTTGATTTTGACCAGAGGGGTCACTGGCGGCATCATTTGCTTGTCATGTGCCTGTCGGAGAGGCGAAGAGGAAACTGGACCGTGAAGAGAAAATGAGCGCGCCTTGGTTGGGCTAAAGGGTGAGGATCCGCGCAGACGCGCAATCTCTTCCTCGGCCCGGCCAGACTTGATGTGGACTCGATCAGCCTCGGAGTTCAATGCAAGACCTCTGGGAATAGATCTCAGGGCTGACGAATCTATCGAGGATATGTAGCCGCTGTCGTCATTGGCAGTAAGTCTGCGTTTGTGACCCTTACCCTGAGGCGGCGCGGATTTGCGACCTCGATTGTCGGCGCCCGTGCCTTGGATAAATGGCGGAGATGATTGCAGGTTCACAGTGGTGCTGGAATCGTGAGACGAAGCAGGACGTCGATAGGCATCTGCAAAATGGCCCATTGGCACCTCGGGAGCAATGCTATCCGAATTCACAATGGTTGCGTCCGATGACCGTTCCGCGGGCATTTGCAACATTACTTGCGAGGCCGAAAGTGGAGGAAGTCCTCCTGACAGGGGCATTTTCAAAGTAAAATTGGGCTCCACAGGTGACGTGTTGGAAGAAGTCGGCGCTGTTGCGGGTCGCGAGTGCGGAGAATCCTTTCTAGAGCGCGGTCGCTTGGAGGAAACAATGTTGAGTTTATCGGCATTGGATGCACCCCTCCTCGTCGGCTTCATCTTGAGGTACTGAAACTCGCAACCAGACTTGATGGTCCAGTAGTTACCCTTTCCAGGATCGTTCTTGGGCCGCTCCATCTTGACAAAGGTCTTTTGAAGACTAAGATTGTGGCGAATGCTGTTTTGCCAGCCCATGTCATTTGAACGATAAAAGGAATAGTTATCAGTAATCCACTTGTAAATTTGAGACAGGGTCAAGCGACCTTCGGGAGATCGCAGAATAGACATGGCGATGAGCTGGGCGTAGCTGTGAGGTGGTTTGTGGCCGCTGTCAGTGATGGGAGCAAAGGCATCTGCTAGAGGCTGTGCCTGCTGTTGTGTAGTCTTTGCCTTTTTGGAGCACCTGGACGGTTTGATGGGCGCGGCTTCCATGAGGCTTCGCTTGCCATTTGGTTTTTGGACATAATAGTCGGGTGCAAAGTTTTGGGGTTGGCTAGTGGGATAGATGACGGGCGGCATATTTTCTTTGCCAGCGTAGTCGAAGCCCTCGGGCGCCAGACGAGAGCCAGTCTTGAAGCGCGAAAGCTGCGGCTTCTTGTGCAGGGAGTCGGTAGTCATATCTTGGGTCATTGGAGGAGCCATGGGTATTGTGTTGAGTTTAATGTCATGGGGTTGCAGAGGCATGCGCTGCAAAGGCGATCTGGCCTTGTGTGGCGAAAGGATGGCGTTGGTGGGAGGCGGAGGGGCGAGGACAACATTGTTGGAAGCATTGGCAAGAGGACGGCGCACGGGCTTGATGAAGTCGGGCATGGGAGCGTGGCTGATCATGGGAGAATCGCTACCAGGCAGGCAGCCTCCAGGAAGAATTGGCCTGGATCCACAGACGCCAAAGTACTGCGCAGGCTGAGCCATTATGGCCACGCTGTTGGCGTCGTGATGCTGACGGAAGCAAAAGCAGAATGCAAATGATGGTGGATGGTAAAAGCTGGGCAAAGCGTCAGCATACAGTCATGGGAGCCATGTTGAAAGTTGCAGCACGTGATGGTAGCGGTTGCATGGTGCATGGCAGTGGTTGGCGACAAGGTCAGATTTACATCAAATAAGAGGTAAAAGAGGTGCAGGCAGGGAGAAGAACAAGTAAAGAGACATGGCGCGATCGGCTTACCTGGTGGAATCTGTATAGCGTAATTGGGTGCGGGGCGAATGCAGGGCGGCACTGCCGTCACTTTGACCAACTTGGCGTCGTGACCTTGGCTGAATTACCTCACGTGTCGGACAGATGAGACGAGACGACAGACAAGAGTCGAGGCAGCAGGCAGCGCGTGTTGGTCGTGTCCGACAGTGAGCGACTCGAATATATGGTCCAGAGGTGCGTGTTGGTGCCGTGGCTGCTTTTACCGGATACTTGGCGGAGGACAGACAGGGCCTGCAAAGCGTCCGAAGTAGCGGTGGAAGCGGTTGTGCAAGGGAAGAAGCAAGCGAAATTGAGGCACCTTGTGCTTTTTTAAGGAGGACGGAAGAAAAAAGTGTGATTAAGACGAGTCAGGCCCGAGCCGAAGCTGCAGACCAAGTAAGTAATAGATGGCTGGAAAAGAAGGGTTGACGGAAGCAATGGCAAAGGCTAATAGGGAAGAAAGAGGGAAAAGAGGTTGGAGGTGCGCAGAGGGGAAGTGCGAGCTCGTATGTAGGCGTCAGTGTGGCTTTGAGTGTGCCTGTGGTGAAGGGAGAGACAGGGCAGGCGGGCGGCGTCTTGGGTACATGTATCTGAGGGATCGAGGTACCTGCCCACCGCGGGCAGTACGTAGCCTGTGGGGAACCGCCCATCGGAGCGTAAATCCAGCCAAGGGCAGTCGGCCAAGTCAGCGACGAGGGTGGGGACGGCGACTGGGGCAGGGATTGGTCGCTGGCGCTGCCCAGGGGCGTGTCGCTGCCGCTTCAAGCGAGGGCGTGCAATCTGGGCCTGGTGCAAAGTGCGTGCATATTGCTGCCCTGTCCGCTTGGCCCAGGTACCTTGTTTCTTTCCCACCCAAAAAGACGCCCGTCATTGTCGACAGCAGGCTTGAGCGGGGGGGAAGAAGCCATTATGCTACTCTCTTGATTCTTGATTTCTTGATGCTGCCTTTTAATGCTACCTCTTATCGCGCTGCCTTTTCGATGCCGCTTCATGATGCTGCCTCGGCCAGGAAATTCTGGGATGCCAGCCTCTTTCTAGCAGCTACTACTACTAGTACTACTACTATTGCTACCTACTACTACTAGTAGTACTAGTAGTAACTACTACTACTACCACTACTACTACTATCTACTACCTCCTACTACTACTACTAGCAGTAAGAAACCTACTAGGTAGATACCTACTGCTAAGAGGTAGGCGGTAGCTCTACTACTACTACTACTACTAGTAATTAGTGGTTGAGTTGCAGTAATAGGTGTCTGACACCGCGATTGGCTTCTACCAAGCCACACAGGCACAGTAAGCAGCACAGCCTAATTCCCCTGTCTCTCCCTCTTCTCTCTTTTTGCCACCAGATGAATGAACCACCATATTGGAACATATCTCGTCTCAACACCTTGTTCCAGATCCGATTTCGCGGGCCCAGCCACCGCGGGGAAAAGGGGACCATCCGACCACTCCTACTAGTACCTAGTCCTATACGGCGCCGCAGCAAAGTACTTTGCATCGCGGCTCACATCATGTACCGGAGAAGCCTAATTAACGGTTTCGAGGCGCTTTTCCACCCAAAAGGAAAAGCTTCGACTCTGTCAATGTCAAAGGCAACAATGACTGTGCTGCGCGTGCGCGCGTGACCATGGTTCCCCTTTCAAACAAGAATTGTCAAGCAAGCCGAGGCCTCAAGGTGCAAAGGCGCGTCGAGACGCGTCGGCCTTGTTTACCCAGACGCGTCTTGTGGCCAATCAGAGGGCCGAATTGGCCTCAGCAGCAGACCACCCACATGAGCGTCTGCTCTTTCTTTCTTGTCTCGTACAAAGGGAAAGAAGGCTTTTTTTTCCTTTTCCTTTTTTTTTATTGGCCGTTGATGCGCCAGCATGCCCGAGTTGGCACCACCATAAAAATCCTGCATTCATTTACACAGACCTAGCTTTGCTCACCAAATAAAAGAACATATGATAGAACAGCGGCCAATACATCCTCGTCAATGCCAGCTCCGCAGCCACAAGTCGGTCACGTAGCTCTCAACCAGGCATGACCTTGTTCCCCATTCCACAGCATCACTCACTTGAATTAGCCTCTGCCTGTCTCGTCTCTGTCCAGGAATGGCGCTCATGAGCATGTCCGGCTCTCTCGGCTTCGTCTGTCCTTTCCATGTCCGGAGCAAGTCGGCGCTCGTCATTTCCATGACGCTAATGTGTCACATTTGGCATATTTCCTTTTTTTTTTCCTTTTCCCTCTTGTTCGCCTCTTTTCGTTCTCTCTCTCTTCTTCTCTCTTCCTCTTTCTCTTCCTCTCTCTCTTCCTCTTTTGCTTCCTCTCTCTCTTCCTCTTTTGCTTCCTCTCTCTCTTCCTCTCCCTCTCCCTCTCTCGTTTTTTCCCTTAATTCCTGCCAATCGCCGACTTAAAAATCGTTGCCAAATGGACCCGTGTACTGGAGACAAAGTAAATTTTAATACCATGTAGCCAACTAAGATGGCCCCTGGCCTTGAATGCTCGGATTGTCCATTTCCTAATCCAAGCGATGGCAATGGACTTGTTCCTCTCGAGTCTCCTTCTCGCACTTGCACCAACATGTCAGCCGTTGATCTTGTTTCAAAATGTCGAGTCCGTTTCGACATCGTGGGATAGAGCAGCCTACTCGGCAGTTAGTAGACGGCGCACCAAAAGTTTCATCGAGTCGGCGTCAAGACGGCCAATTTGCCCCCTCTACACCGTCTCAGCCTAGGCGTTTTACTGGCTTGGATTGGCCTGTTTCACTCATATGGTCTCGCTCGTACAAGCGCGTCTAATGTACTGGCATACCATATCTCATACTCCAACTCGACACTTGACCGCCATTTATCTATTACTACTACTACACCACTACCACTAGTATTCGCCGCCTTGTGATATGTAATTGCTTACTGCCTATATATGAAAATGCATGCTGGATGCTGGTCATCCGGATTCCGGGCCAATTGTCATGCGCCTCTAGCGTACTTTTTTTTTTTAATCTCGTGCCATGCTGCTTGACTCACTGCGCCTGGACCAGATCGCGATCTCCTTATCCTCGACGGGGCTGAATTTCCCATATCAGCGCGCATATATACCTAAAGTCAACCACATGAATGCTTAAACATTGGCTAATTAATGAAATTCATGCTGACTGTCATTGCACCACCATTGTGCCGGCTTGCAGCTGAGGAAATTCGTCGCTGCTGCCAGCAGAGAACTGGTGGTACCTGCTACACACCTCGTGAATCCGTGCCCTGTCCGACGCGCTTGTGCTTCTACTTGTATCAGACGAGGTGGGGAGCTCAAGCTGGCCCCGTCCTTGCTCCGCTCCGACAACTTCTAGTCCAACACTCGGCCTGCAACTGCGGCCCCACTCTTGTCCTTGGTGGCTGTCTTTTTGAGAGCTCTGCCCATCTGAATCTCCCCCAAAAAGCCAGCAGGGCGTGAGTTTGCTGAAGACGATGTTGGTGCTCCGCCTGGAGGTGGAGGAGGAGGGGGCGGTGGCCCGGGTGCTGACATTGGAGGCGCCGGAGGAGCTTCTGAGCTGGGAGGAGGGGGAGGAGGAGGAGGAGGAGCTGTGGGGGCCTCCGAGGGAAGTGCAGGCGGAGCAGGAGCCGGAGGGGGAGGAGGAGCCGAAGTGGGCGCGCCGCTATCCGACATGGTTGGTGGCGATGACACATGAGCCTCGTCGTCAGTTGCTGCTGGCGGATATGTAGGCGGAGGAGGAGGAGCAATAAATCCATCGTCGACTGGTGCGGGACTCGCTGGTGACGATTCCTTGCCAGCAGCTGACAAGGGACGTGGCGGCGCCATGGTGCCAAAGAGAATAGAGGCCAGCTGGGCAGCATTTCCACCGCCCGGTCGGTCATCATCCGAGTCCTCGTCGTCGTCCTTGTTAGAGCCCCAGTCTTCTGAATCAGCGCGTCTCCTCGTCACTGGGCCTGTCGGCACAGCAGCTGGTGCTCGCGTCTCCTGTGTCATGCGGTAGAAGGGATTCGTAGACTGCTCTGCTGGTGTCGACTTGGCGCCCTCTGCAGAGGCAGCAGGAGAAGCTGCGTCGGATGGTTGCGACATCATCTTGAAATATGGGTTTCTGCTCTCACTCTCAGACGGCGGCGATGTCACCACGACTGGCGCGGGTAGAGTCGGCCGTGGTGATGCTGCTGCTTCGCCCATTCGTGGGCTTGTGCTTGCCTTGCTTTCCGTCTCTTGGTGGCCCGTCTGGCTGCTGCTCAGCCTGGGTGTCGATTCCTGTGGCGTAATCTGCGCGGGTCCCTCGTCGTCTGAAGATGAGCTGTCTTGGTTCATCGTCTCGAGCTGCCGCTGCAGTTCAAGCTCGCGCTGCTTGGCTGCTTCAATCTCAGCTCTCCTTGCAGCAATCTTGGCTTCCTTTTGCTTGGCCTCTGCCATTGCTGCCTTCTTCTTCTTCTTCTCCTCTTCTTTCCTCAGCTTTCCCTGGCGCACCTGCTCTTCGAGCGCCTTGAGACGAGCATCAGCATCCCTTTGTTCCTTTTCAAACTCGTCTGCTTCCTCCCTTGCCGTTTCTCTGTCGTCATGCGTCAGTCTATAGCTTGCCTTGCGGGCACACCGAGTCTGTACTTACTCCATCTCCTGTGTATGACGCTGCTGTTCTTCGTGCTCATGGGCCAGTTTCTGTTCTTGGGCCGCTCGAACAGCCTGCGCCTCTTCCGCCTTGTTGACTCCATCACCGCCAAGCCTAGCCCCTTTTCTCGTTGGTGGTGGCGGTGGAGGCTTATCCGACGTGGGCGCTGGGGCAGGCACTCCTTGCTCCTCAGCAAGACGTGCTTGCCGCTCGGCTTCTCTACGCGCATCCTCCTCCTCGGCCTGTTGCAGCTTGGCGGCTCGTTGAGCTTTCTCGCGCTCTGCCCTCTGTGCCGCGCTTTCTCCAGGCTTGGATGGCGCTTTTATGCCCAAGGCTGCTAGTCGTTCAGCCATTCGCTGTTCGGCCTGCTGCTTGATAAACGCTGCGCGCTCCTCTGGGGTCTTGTACGAAGCATATGATCCGCCCGCGGCAGGAGGAGTAGCAGTACGAGAAGCCGTCGTAGGGCTTTCTATTCGCGGACTTGCCACTCTCTCTGGGCGGGAGTCTTGCACCTGGACCGGTTGCCGGGCTGAGCGCTTGTCCTGAGCCCGCAGTTGGGCTGAACGACTTTCCCGCTGGAGATCAAAGATGAAATCGCGAATCTCGTCTTCAACGCCAAGACCATCTTCCCACCGCCGCTTTTCATGTTCGCTCGTGTCGTCCTTGTCACCCTGCTTGAGGCTGTCCTCGATGCCCCGAGCAAAGTCACGCACACTTTCCTCGACATCGCGAACCATGCTCTCATTTCCTTCCTTTTCCTTCTTCACCTTGATGCTCTCTTCCTCAAGCCTCTTGGGGCCGTCCAAATCTTCGGGCCCAGTGTCCACCTTCTTCCCAGTCAGTGCCGCCGTTCGCTGCTGCATCATGGCCTTGGCCCGAGCCTTGAGACGATCCGATTCTGTCACAGTTCCTCCCGGGCCGGTGCCAACAATGGCACTCCCACTGCCTGGGTGTGCCTTGGCATCCTTGAGGCGGAAAAGCTCGAGCCGCGCCTCCATGATGGCCTTTTCCGTCTTACGAACCTGGGATGCCACATCGGGCACTTTGTCCGTCAGATTCTGCAATTGTCGCTTCAGTGCACGCCTCTCTGCTTCAGAATCACCGCTAGATAAAGCAGCATCGGGATGAGCATCGATATCGCCCTGTATTCGCCTGATGCGACGATAAAGCTCGTCTGCTTCTAGACGATCTCGTCGGTCCAAAACGTCATCCTCCTCGTTGTTTTTTTCGTCGGCAAAGTCCATAGCGTCAAGGAGCACCTGCTTTTCCTTGACCTTTTTGCGAAGCTGATCAAGAGTCAGTTCATCATTAGACCCTGTCGATGAGGGAGAGTCTGGCCGAGGAGATGTGTTTCCCAAACGTCGGCGTGCACTGGATCGGTAACCAAACGACTCATCATCGTTTCGGAAGACGGTAGCATCTTTGCGTCCCACCGATGTGCCGCCCACGCCGCCCCTGAATGATCGATTCTTCATGTAGCTGACGCCAGTCTTTTGCGGCAGTAGTGCTGCCCCAGAGTTCTTGCGAATATCTGATTCTTCATGAAGCAAAGACTTCAAAGCGCCGATTGATTGGCTAAAATTGCGAGTCGAGGGGGGAACGAGCTCAGGCGGAAGGGTGCTGGGCAAGGGATAATTATTGAGCTTCCGGTAAATCAAGTGCATGGCGACGGCGAACTCGTCGAGATCAAGCCTGCCCTTGTTGCCGCTATCAGCCAGGGTCCAGACCCTTTCCAGGTCGGGCTTTTCGAGACCACTCTGTCCAAAAATCTCAATGGCCTGATCCCCGCCAATGTAGCCCTTTCCAAAGCCGTCCCACGCACGAAACAGGGCGTCATATCGCGTCTTTTCCTCCTTTGTGATGGCCCAAGGGATAACGGCGTTTCCCTGAAGGCCCTGTGTCGAATAGGCACCGGCCTCGCGACCTTGCTGCGGCATCATCCTAGCCTGTAGGGCATCGATATTGGGCAAGCCTGTCGACGGGGCGTTGACAAGGCCCCATTGGCCTGGGTGGCCAGTTGGTTGGGAATTCAGGGGCGCAGCCATGGCGGCTCCTGCATTGGGCGACAGAGCCATGGGTTGGCCGTATCCCGTGGGCAAAGATGGCACTGGGGGAAGAGGTGCCTGATACCCCGTTTTCTGTACACCAGGAAAGCCCGTCTGCTGTTGCTGAAGGCCCTGCGAGTGAGCCATGTAGCCCGGTTGTTGCTGTCCCGGGAAGGCCGTCATCTGCGACTGCAAGAGCTGCGAGTTGGATGGCTGAGGCTGAGGCTGCTGAATTGCGGGTGATAAAGCATCGTTGGATCTTGAGGGGGCTGCATTGGGCCCAGCAGCAGCCGATGATGAAACATCCTCAACCACGCTGAAACCAATAATGTCCACCATGCTGGAAACCTCATTCTTGATGTTGTCCGGCAGTACTGGCGGCAACGTCTTGCCTGTTAACTTGAGATTGCACAGGTACATGGCCAGGGCAAATTCGGGAAAGTAGAGTTGTCCGGCGCGGGTAGTATCAGCCAATGTCCTGTGGCTTGATGTCAGCTAAGTTCCATGACCGCAATCTGAGCCTTGTTGCTTACCAGATTTGCGAGAGAGAGTCGCCATCAAGGCGCGACCGGAGCAGGAGATCTCTTGCCTTGTCTCCCGACATGGTGGTGGAATGGTCACCGACGGCAGACTTGAACAAGGTTTCAAACTTGGCCTGGTCTTGCGCGGTAATGAAGGAAAGGCGAATGTTTGGTATCTTGTTTGTTACCTTCTTTTCCGCCTGACGATCTTGAGGCCGGGCCGATGGGCCCGTATGGAAAGAAGCCGCCATCTCGTGGAATCCAGTCGGCTGTGGCTTCATCGGCGCAGGCGGCGGAGCAAGAGCTGAAGGCGGCTGTTGTTGTTGCTGTTGCTGTTGCTGCTGCTGCTGCTGTGGCTGCTGTTGCTGCGGCTGCGGTTGATTTGCCTGGAGGTGTTGCTGAAATTGCGGCGGAATTGATGGCATGGGCGGTGCCCCTGTTTGAAAGGCTTGTTGTTGGCCTGGATATCCGGTAAACTGCTGCTGAAGCGAAGCTTGTCCCATGCCCGTGGGCTGCGTCTGCATCGGAAAGCCTGTATACTGCTGCTGGAGCGGCTGTTGCGCAAAACCCGTGGGTTGTGGCCCAAAGGGGCTCGGCTGTTGCCCTCCAGCCATGCCACTGTTGTACGGGAGCGCTCCATATTGCTGCCCGCCAGGTCGCTGGTTGTTGCCTCCTGGAAAGGCGTTGGCGTTGGAGTACATGGCAATGGTGCCGTCCCGCCGAATAGATGAAGCGTTTGTGGATTTGGCGGTGATGGATTGGTAAAGTCAAAAGGGGGGGGCGGAGTGGCTTTGGAGCTTGTGACAGAGCGACGACACCCAAAAAGGACCAAACACTGCGAGGCGATACGTATCAAAGAAGGAGATGTGCGGATTGCATGAGTAGTGCTTGCTCTTACTCTTGTTGTCAAAGATAGACGGCCGTGATGGCGATGATATCTTCAGCGGCAGTCAACGACGAAGCTGCCGCCAGCTTGTCCCGGGAAATGGCGATGATGAATGGACAGATAACCTAACGAGATCCAGAGACAGCCACCAAAGTACTACTATTAGCGAGAGTACTATTGCTACTAGCAAGTACTTCGGTATATACTTGTGGCTGTGCTTACCCACTACTACTAACCACTGGCAGGTAGTAGAAATCCGCTAACTACTACTACCAGTAGGCACTTTACTCTCACGGGGAAAACATGTCACCCCCATACATGCATACCTCGTATACTACTACCTGGTATTTACTACTAGTACTAATTACTACTAGTAGTACTATAGTAGTACTGCTACAAGAGATACTTATATGTAGGGCATCCACAAGAACAGCAACTCTTCTTTTCTCTATTCCCCTGCCAAGCTCCAAGCGCCGTCTTGGCTATACAGTAATGTAAGAGAGAACTAGGTGGTTGGTACTTAGGTAGTACTAGTATCAAAACGAATAGCAAGAAACCTGGGGATATCAAGCCAAACAGCGCCGCCGTGGACCTAGCCTAGGTAATCAAATAGTCCCCCTTTCTATTCCCCATGTCCGGGCTGGAATTCAAATAAAAAGCCTTTACCAACACAATCTCTCAATGGGTCAACGTGGTCGTGACTTCATCGCCAAGCGCACCATCTTCCTCGTCGATGCGGCCAGTTGAGCTGCTCATTAAGCGACGATATCGCTTCATCTGCAAGCCGCCCTCGCCATCGAAGCCATCAGAATAGATGACATAATGGCCATCTCGCGGTTCATCAACAACTGCAATCCTGTTGCGCCCTTGTGTTGCGCTGCATTCCCCATCCATCGGGCTATCCAACTCTGGTGGACTTGGTATGCCGCCTGTGCTTGCACCGTCTGTTGACGGGCTCATGGCAGCTTCACTCGACACTGTTGATATAGGTCTCGTGATGCTTTCTTCTAGAGTACCGGGAATCGCCAGCGTGGCCGCTTCTGTGAATGCAAGAGGCGGTAGCGAGGCACAGTAACGAGAGCTCTGAACTCTCCGAAACTCGTCATCTCGTGGTGCTAACCCTCCAAAAGCCGCCGACATGGCACTTTCAGCATCGCCATCGGCATAATCGGGGCGAGTCTGCTCCTTGGCTTGGAATATTTCTCGGTTTCTGTTGAGAATGCGCTTCAAGTCGGACACGGCGGCATCCCACTCGTCCCGGAGCTGTTGAACCAAAAACTTGCCAGCATCAACCACGGACTTGTCATGTCGAAATCGCGATAGAACAGACGCGCGACGCATTGGTGAGACTGTACTAGCCGTCTGTATTGACTTGTTGATTGCAGAGGCCAGCTCGCTCTCGGAAAACATGGACAAGAAACAAATGGTTTCATTGTCCTCGAGATGCTTGATAATGTGCTTGAAATTTGACAAGTTGAAGTCATTGCCCTCGCAATCAAGCGTACGCAGTGTTTTGTTGCCCGAGATGGCCTCGGCAAGATCCCCAATATTGACATTGAGCATTTGGCTGCGTACCCGAACATGCTCCAAGCGCACATTGGACCTAACACCAATGAGAGCTCTGGAAAACTCTCGGCCAAGACGGCCCTCGTCAAGCTTGGAGTCATAGCCTGACATGTCTAGGAATCGAACCGTGTCGTTCTTAGCAAAGAAATCTGCAATAACCTGGCAAGCCGTGCTGCTGGCAGCCTCGGGAATTGCCATGCCAGCAAGGCTGAGACATTCAATCGACTTGTTGACTGTCAAGGCTCGCAAAAGCTTGGTCAGGCTGGTCTCGCACCTAAACTCCACCATTTGAAGAAAAAGGCTCGAGGGACCAAAGCTGCAAGATATTGCCTGGCACAGCTCATCAATGCCTTGATCGAGCTGATTTGCGTTGATATAAAGGTCCAAACGTCTGCCCTGGCCCATGCCGCGGAACAAACATGACAATTGCGCTCCTGTAAGACTGCAATTATTCAGTCGTAGACATTGCAACGTCTGGGCGCTTTCCGTTTCCAGATATGCCGCCAATGTATTAACAGTTGCATCATTAAGCTGGTGAACAGTTAGTCGCCATATTCTGCTGGGCTGGCTTAGCATTGCCGGTCCGACTTACCTTGATTCCTGAAACATCGAGTTCCTGCAGCGCCCAGTGGTTCAAGGCGGCTCCTTCAAAGAGGGATTCGTCGCCTGTGATGCGTGTATTTCCCGCAATATTGAGCCTAGCGACGCGCTTGAGACGCCCTAGAGTCTCCTTGATTGCACTGAATTTGACTGATCCGTGGTTTTCCGACGTGTCAATATTCTCCAGTGAATGAGCCTGGCCTGCAAAGCTCTTCCATAGCGTTGATAATTCGGCATCGCCAAGAGCACACCTAGCCAGGTCAATCTTCTTCACATGAGCCCTGTCGTGCATCAAGAGGTTTGCTGTGGGGCTAGCGTCAGCCAAGACGGCTTTCACTCCGTCAAATGGAGCCACTCACCGAGATCTTCCACTTCTTGAGAAGCCATGGGATTTCCCGACAAGGAAAGACTATGGCAAACACACGATTGCTGCTTCCAAAGCATTAGTATTGGGCGAATCACTTCTGAACTCATTGCGCGCAGGTCGTCATAGTCGCATTGCAAACGACTCTGCCTTGGCTTGAGACTCTGCAGCCCAAGTATATTGGACATGTCGATGCTCCGAATCGATTCCGATGCAAACGTCAGGGCGTGAACCTCTTGTTCGAGAACCGAAGCTTGCATAAGAAGCTCGAGGTGTTCTTCAGATATCGAACTACCTTGATTTTTCATGCTTGCATTAGCAGCTACATCATCTAGGCTTGGTAGCCATGAGCCATGGCGCTCACCATTTAGAGACCTGTATGCCACACTATCGCCGCATTGAAACTCATCCTTTTTGCTGGTCAAGGGCGACAGGTCAACATTTCGAAAGGAGATGGCCTTGAAGTAGCTGTTGTATCGTAGGGCACGGAAGACAGCGAGTAGCTGCAAAGGTGAGTAAACAGCCTCATCCATCGGAGGCAACAATCGGAACGCTGGCTGAGGCGGAGTATTCCATTCAATCTTCCAACGGGGTACTTGAACGCGATAGGCTGTGCAATATGCTTGCAGGCTCGTCTCGAGTCCACCAAGGTCATTTCCCGACGTCAGTTGCAAGGGTGGCGGAAGCCCTTTGATGTCAAAAATGACTTGCTGAAAGTATTGCGGCCACACTGGCTTCAAGTTGCGGTCTGCCTTTGTCAGTGCCTCAATTATACGCCGATACTGTACGCTGGCGAGATCCAGTCGAGTCTCGCGACCAAAAGGCGCCCTGTGACAGGTTAGTATAGGTTTGGAAAGAGATGCATTGCCAATGCTCGCCTAAAGCACACAACAAATCTCTGCTCATGCGAAGCCACCGAGGCCTTGAACTTTGTCATTGTCACAGTTCCGTAGGATGTCAACTTTACTCGCAAATCGCTTGGGGGTTTGGTCTGGTCCGTCTTGAGAAGCTCAAGAAAATGACACATGCAAGGGCCAATGGCCAAGTAGAAGGATGAAGAGTCGACATTTTCAGGCGCGTCGTCGGCAGTCGAGGCTTTTTGCGCCTGACCAAAGACGCGTCTGGCAACGGGAAATATCAAGACTTGACCATCGCCGCCAAGTTGGCCTTCTGCTTGGCGCACCAGGTTGTTGACGCGCTTCTTGAGATTTTCGGGGATGAAGGATATCCCGGGGCTCCTTCTCAGTCTCTCTCTACAGGCGCGATGAATAGCGGCTAACCAATCTTCCCTTTCTTGGGGCAGAGAGAAGTGTAAATGCGCCTTGCAGTATGCGATGCGCGGCCATGGCGAGAACCACCAAATCTCGATGCCAGATCGGTGATGAGAGCCGTCCTCGTTGAACACGGCAACAATGGAGTGAAGAGGAATGTCTAGACGCACATCTGCCGAAGCCGATTTGCTTGGTAAAGCATGGTGCGAGTGGGGAAGGGCATCAAGAGCATTCAGTTTGGTCTGGTTGCTGAGCTGCGGAAAGGCGCTTCTGGCGGCCTCTGCGCTGGCAAACTTGACAACGGACTGCTCCGACAGGACAATATACTCTGAGCGGGCCTTGAGCAACGAAATATCTGCCTTGAGTGGGCCGTAGCGAATGATTTCGACGGCCGAATAAGGTTGAGGCGTCTCTACAGGGCTCCCTGGTGAATCCAAGACAAAGCCGCTGGCGCCACCAGAGCCTCTTGACAGGCGGCGATGGAGTCTTCCAATAACGGAGCCTGATGCAGAGGGCGACTTTTGCAGGCGGCGCATAGACGAGGAGCTTCTGAGAGAATTAGTTGCTGAAGAATCCATTGAGGAGCCACTGAGAGAGCGCAAGGCGCGCGTCAGGACACGAGGCGCCTTGCCTTCACCCGACTCTGGCAGCAGCCCCTTTTCGGGCTCGAGCAGGTGAGCATTCTTGGAGTGGCCAATGGCCAAGCCCGACGAGGTCCTCCACTTCCACCGCTCCGTATTCATGGTGACAGGGGCGGAAGCTAGTCGTTGAGACGACTTTGGATGCAGACGCCTTCAAAAACTCATCATGTGAGGCAATTATAATGTGCGCTTCGTCGAGTCGTCGGCCAGCTGATGCAAAAAAAAGTGGCCAAGGATTTGGCTTGTGCCTCTACTGAGAAGCAAGGCAAAAAACCAGTCTGGTTGCTATGTTTCAGCCACAGCTCATGTCTTGCGAGCGCAGCGGAAGATGTGGCCGAATCGCCAGCCCAGACTCGACAAGGCGCCCAGGTAGGCGTGACAGAGCAGCGAGGCTAGCCAAGATGACAGACAGTGGGCATGAGTTGTTCAAGGTGGCTCTTGGCTTGCTGTGGCTGCAGCAAGGACGATGGAGGCTCGCAGGCGCTGTGCAAACAAGAGGGAGCAGAGAGAGGGCGAGGCGAGACTAGGGGAGAGGGAAGCGGTGCAGCTTATCTTGGCCGCTGGCAATGTGGCGCGGGAGACGCTTCAGACGTCGTGCTGCTCTGACTCGTGCAGCCGTCGATAGCGATAGGCACGTGGAGGGCGGTTGGGGCAACAAAGGTCGGATGCAGCGCAAAGCGGCTCAAACGGCTGCCGGCGCAGATGGAAGCAGTGACTGTGCGGGAAGCCACTATGGGGCTCAGGCAGCAGCAACAGCAGCGAACGGGACGAGTGAGGGTCCGGGGCGAGAGAGAGGGCGCGAGAGGGCGACGGCTGCTTTTTCGGGCGGCTATGTGACGGCTCGAGGGTCAGAAACAGCCTCTTGGCCGACAGCGCCAGGAGAGAGTGCAGCGGAGCTAGCCAAGGGCTTTCCAGGGGCAGAGGTCAGAGAGCATCGTCACCAGAGTCATGGCAGATATGTGGCCGAGCCCGACGCTGGATGGCTGCGTGGATGGACATCAAGACACCACTGGCCTCGTCTCGCCTTACCTTGCATAGCAGCATGGGCAGGGGAGCTTGCAAAGGAGCATACCTCTGGTGCTACGAGTAGTAGTAGGTAGCTGGTGGGCGTACGTGTGCGGTGGGAGTGCGTGTGGGAGCGCAGGTGGGTTCTGGGGCGGGGTTGCTGCCTATTCGCTGTCGTGCTTGCACATGGAATTCTGGATTGGGGCCATGTGAGCAGGCCACGACTTTGTTTGCATTGACCATTTCCTGCACTCCCCTGTCTTCATGCTCGCACAATGGCGGATGCGGCTTTGCATGGCCCGCGTCTGCTCGAGTCCTCCTTTTCTGGCTCCCCGTCGTCTAGCCTTTGTCGTCTTGCCCAGCTGAAGCCAAGCCCGCCCCTATAAAACTGTCCTGAACAATCATGATGGCTTCTACTTGTGGCGATCCAGAATACAACCAAATCCTCAGGACATGACGCTGCCAAGGCGTCTAGACGACTCAGCATTGGCGACGCAGCTGCTATGCTACTCTACCACCACGCACTGGTAGCATCCAAGAGATTGAGACGGCACAGCGCTCTCGGGTAGCCAGCAGTGTGCCTAGTCAAACCCTGGATGGCCCTATGACGTCGCCGGAGCTAAAAAGGCCTACTACCCAACCTACTGCTGCTACCATCGCCTTGTACATACCAAGCAGTGTGCGGTACAAGGGATCAAAATGTTTTAGCGCTACTGCTCGGGCTGGCCCGCCTCAGCCACAACGCCGCCGCCGCCACGCAGGTGCCGCGGAAGTCGGCACGTCAATTCCGCTCGCCCCACGACGTGAGCTTGTTCTCCCCGAACTTGTTCTCCCCGAGCTACTGCTGCCAGATCCTCTCAACCTCCGTCTGTCATCTCGAGGGTTTTCCTCCTAGCGCCTCTAGGCACTCATAAAGCAGTCTCTCGTCTCACATCTTTTTCTCATTGCGGTGCATCTGTAGGTGGCGCGCCTGCTGTCTTGACCCCATCCTGCTTCTGCCTACCACCAACTACAATGCTAATCTGCCGCCAAATATACCTAGCCGTTGCAATGCCTTCCTCCGCGCATAATGCCCGCGAATCGTGCCTGTCACGCCACTACATTGATTATATCTACGTCCCTGGCTTCTTGCTCGTCATCGGAACCTTTCTCGTCAAGCGCGAGTGGCTCTTGTACTCCTTGATCGTTGCTCTCGCTCTAGGGGCTTATAACTTTTGGAACTTCCGTAAGCCCCCCGCCCCAACAGAGTCGCTCTCTATCACCGGCTGACGCGGCAGCCACAGAGATCAAAAAGGTTCTCAAGCCAGATGTCTTTCAGGAGTTTGAACTCGAGGAAAAGACTGTCATTTCTCGCAATGTCGCCATGTAAGCCAAGCTGCTCAATTGCTTCGCTTCATTCTCCAACGCTCACCTCTCCCTTATCCAAGCTATCGCTTCAAGCTTCCTCACGCGCGTTCCATTCTCGGCCTTCCCATAGGCCAGCACATTTCGATTGGTGCCCCTCTGCCTCAGCCCGACGGAAGCACCAAGGAAATTGTCCGCTCCTACACACCCATCTCGGGAGACCATCAGCCAGGATACTTCGACCTCCTCATCAAGTCATATCCCCAGGGCAACATCTCCAAGTACATGGCTTCCCTCATTGTTGGCCAAACTATCCGTGTCCGTGGACCTAAAGGCGCCTTTGTCTACACACCCAACATGGTGCGCCATTTTGGCATGATTGCTGGCGGGACCGGCATCACCCCCATGCTTCAAATCATTCGTGCCATTGTTCGTGGCCGCGCCGACGGTGACAGAACCCAGGTCGATCTCATATTCGCCAATGTCACTCCTCAAGATATCCTTCTCAAGGAGGACCTCGACGCGCTGGCTAGCGAAGACAGTGGCATTCGTATTCATTATGTGCTTGACAACCCTCCAGAAGGATGGACCGGCGGCGTTGGCTACGTGACCGCCGACATGATCACTGTGAGTTACTATTGCGATTTATTCCTTGCCTCTCACTCCCGTTTCCGCGTTGGAGTCTGCCTGGCGCATTCGCCTCTCTCCGGCTCACAGCAAGTCGAAGCCAAACTTGAGCTAGACCAGTGGAAAATAAAGGCATGTGCTGACAGCCCGAAAGAAATGGCTTCCAAAGCCTGCCGAGGACATGAAGATTCTGCTCTGTGGTCCTCCTCCCATGATCAGCGGCCTGAAAAAAGCAACTGAAAGCCTCGGCTATAAAAAAGCACGCCCTGTCAGCAAGTTAGAAGACCAGGTCTTCGCCTTTTAGACAGCTGCGCATCGTACTATAGCTTACAAATCCATGATATAATGGTAACGGCCATCATCTAATGGGTAATGAACGCTGATTGGTTAAGAGACAGCCAAGGGAGATAGACGAGAGAGCTTTCGGTAGACAAAACACAGATATGAGAGCAGACCAATGCAGACTGGGCAACTGTTCCTGTTTCCAGCATGCGCGTGAGCTAGTTACAAGACGCATATTGGATTGGCTGTATGGCATGGGTCTGAGGCGAATGTCAGCTTTAACATTGGTTCTCAGCGAGCAATGAGGTATTTGGATGCCTTTCATACAGAGAGGATACATTTCTGCCCACTATGCAAGCTGCCATGATAACAAGAGTGCGAATCAACTACGGCTAAAGTATGCCATTCCTTAAGATTATGAGAAAACATAACTGCCATACAGACGCTTCTTCTGATATCAGGCATCATTATCTATATCCTGTTGCCACCAGACCCATTTCCCGACTCAGTCATCAGTCGTTGTTGCCTCGAGACGCAGCACTCTCTGCCGCTGCTGCAGGGCTGCTTCCGTCTTCTACGCCCGACTGAGCGCGAGGCTTGCCATGAGCATCGACGCTGCCACCGTCGTCGCCGTTGTCGTCATCCTCGTCCTCGCTCTCCAGGACCTGGCCCCGACGAGACCGCTGGTGCTGTTGACGCGGCACAGCTGCCTCGTCTTCATCATCGTCATCATCGTTGGCCTCGGCATGTCGGGCACCATCGCCATGACTGTCCTCGTCAATGTCCATCCTATCGCCGTCGTCCTCATCCGCTTCTGTTGGCGGTGTCTCCTTCCGACCGCTCTCTTGTTCAGCCTGCTTCAAAGCATGGGCGTCGTCATCGTCGTCATCGTCGCTGTTGACAATGACTTCGGCAGACTTGTACTTGGTCGACTCCTTCTTTGTGAGGCGTCTGCGCTTCTTAGTCCGCGTCTCGTCTTGCGACGAAGACTCGTTGCCGTCTTCACGTCCGTTCCTCTTCTTGCGAGATGGCTTCTTGGTCTTGGTCTCGCTTGTTGCCCGTGTTGCCGGCTTGCGCTTCTTGCGCTTCACCTTCTGGCCAGTTTCATCCTCGGTCATTTCAGCCTCGATGCGCTCACGCTCCTCCTTGGCTCGTTGCTCTGCTCGCTCCCTGTCCCGAGCAGCGATTTCCTCGCGTTCCTTCTTGATCTTTTCCTGCCGTTCGCGCTCCTTCTCCAAGATCATTTCACGCTCCGCCTCACGCCGTCTTACCTCGGCCTCTCGTTGCTCTCGTGCCGCCTGTATCTTCTCTCTGTTCTTATCCTCCCATTCTCGTTGCTTCCCAATAGCTCTCTCTAGTTGCTTACGTAGCGTGTTGCGCGCCATGTTTGCCCGCTGCTCCACATCATGTTTAGGATATGGAGTCGTCGGAAGGGTGGCAATGGTGTCCAGGGATTCAATTGCAGCCTCGAGACCCTCTGCCGCTTTTTCTAGTTGCTCCAATGTTCGCCTCATTTCTGGAAGCCCCTGAATAGTAGTCACGAGCTGAATTTGCACAAAGGCGACATTGAATTTGTAGTGCACTTGATCTGGGGCTATAGATAAAGCCTAATTTCTCATTAGCAAGACAGATAGGCCCTTGGTCGCAGCAGTGTCTTGTCTCTTACCTTTTGTGCGCATTCCAAGGCCTTGTTGTAAGCATCAATATCTCTCTCAGCGCGACCCTTGTTGAGCCAGGTCCGACCAAGGCAAGAGAGAATGACAGGGTCACTTGCTTTGCCATCCTTGGTCAGAGCAGTCTCGTAGTTTTCAATTGCTTTCGTGTATTGCCTCAGCTCCGAGTACATGTGACCCAGATTGACAAATAGATGCGAGTCTTTGACCGTTTCCCGGACTTTATTGAAGATGGGCAGTGCTGTCTTGTAATCTTTTCTGTCCTCGACCAAGGCAATGGCGATGCCTTGTGCTGCGTAGGCATTCTTTGGGTCCAGAGACAAGGCTTTTTCGAAGAATTCGACAGCCTTGCAGTACACTGCACTTCGCTTTTGTCTGTCCTGGTCTGATTCTCGTCGCATTTCTCTTGCCTGCATGAGGTAGAGGTTGCCCATACCAACGAGAGCATATCTGTCGTGCTTGTCGTAATTTTGCAAAGTATGCTTGTAATGGCGAAACTCTTGATCCTCTGCGACATTGGCTGGTCGCTTTCGTGAATGGACTTTGCCCAAGTACCAGCCAAACAAGGCGCGCACTTCCAAGTCGCTCGTATTCTCTTGGTACAACTTGGCAACAGCGTCGGGTCCTTCTTTGTTGGGGTGTCTTCTCAGCTTGATGTAGGCCAGTCTTGTCCGTGCGTCAGTGTAGTCGTCATGACGAGACAGCAGGCCCTGATAGACCTCGATCGCCTTGTCTGTCAAGCCTCTAGCCTCATATGTCCTTCCCAGATTAAAGCTGATGGTCGAGACCAGCGCGTCTGTATCCATCTCGGCGTCCTTTTCTCCTATTTTCATGCATGCACCTAGGGCCGCCTCAAATAGATCGCTGGCAAGCTCGTACCTCTCGGCTTGGTAGTGGAAGCATCCAATGTTATTTAGCAGCTGCGGTGGTAAAAGCTTTCTTATGGCAGCTTGTAACTCGGCCTCGTCCGTGATATCTGCTGGACGCTCTGATTCTGGTATCTGCTCCATTTCCAGCTGTTCCACTTGCAGCAGGCACTGTAGCGCCTTTTCTGGATTCTCCGATTCGTACAACCGAGCCAGGTTCAGCAGAACAGAAGGATCGGGAGAAAGACCCTTCTTGGCGTCTTTCCAAGCACTGCGAACGCCCTCTAGCAGCGCAATAGCCTTTTTTACCTCAGACGTCTTATCGTCTTTGCCGTCGCCTTTTTGGCTAGCGAAAATCTCCTCGGCATACAAAGTCCCGAGTAGAACCATGGCCTCGAGGCTTTTGGATTGTTGAATGATTTTCTCTAGTCGAAGCTTGGCTTCACCCAAGTCGTCTTTGAGGACAGACAATTGAGCAACGCCGAATTTCGCAGGGAGATATCCAGTGTCTGTGCCGCCCCGCGCGTCATCCGCACGCCGGTAGTAGTCACTAGCTTTCTCTGTCTCGCCGTTGTAGTGGGCCATTCTCGCCAGCAGATACCAACCATCGCTGGCAATAGCATTGACGTCGGTATGTTGAATGGCTTTGTGTGCCAGCTTGTCGATATTGCTCCAGGCCTTGCGGGACAAGAAGTAATTGGCAAACGTGGCACAAGTGAGAGGCATATCCTTGTCAATCTTAAATGCCTTTTGTGTATATTCAGTCATGGCGATTTTGTATAGCTTGATGAAATTTTCGCTGTTGATTGGCATGCGGCCACATGAGTCGAGGTAGAAGAGGCCGAGCAGAATATTAGCCACCTTTGACTCGGGGTTGATTTCTAGAGCGCGTTCCCAGGCTATTTTTGCGTCTTGCCTGTATCCCAGCTGCCAAAAACAGCAGCCGATGCCAATTCGCGGATCCGGGTCGACAAGGTCTGGCATCTTCTGGAGGACATCTTGATAGGCAGCCAGTGAGTCGGCGAATTTATGCATCGAGTAGAATGCACGGGCTTTTCCCAACAAAGCCAGCATGTTCTTTCCCTGTGAGACACGCAGAGCGTCGTCGAATGACTTGATAGCCGTCTTGAGAAGTTCTTGCTTTTCTGTACCAATGCTCCCTGCCGTTTTTGCAGGTGCCTGCAGAGACGCTTTGAGGAGGACGAGAACACCTCTGGCCAGAAATATGGGTGGAAACGAAGGGTTGAGACGTGCAGCATCGTTGAGCGACGACGTGGCTAGCTGAAGATAGTACTCCTTGGTCTTGGCCTCGGAAACGGGCACATGCTCGGGTGCCACTCGCGGCGCTTCTCGGCTTTTCCACAGATACATCCAACACAGGCAGCAGATCATGCTCACTTTGTCGCGGGGGTTGGCGCTATTGCTAATGCAGCTGATGCCGCGGAGGAGCATCTCGATGGCATGGTCAATCTTGTGCTGCTTTGCATAGGCCAGCGCAACCGTCATCCAGTATGTTTTGGCCGCATGCTCATTCTCAAAAAGAGTACAGAGCTCAGTGGGATCGTCGAGCAGGTCGTCGAGGTCAATTTCGACAGCCTCGTCCTCCTGGTCGCCTTGGACGGGGATGTCGATGGCCGACGGGATATCAGAGAAGCGGATGCTGGCAGGACCAGGCTCGGTATTGCCGTTGGCAGTCCCGTTGGACATTGTGGCCATGGTTCAGAAAGGAGGCCTTTGCGGCGCCAAGACGAGTGTGAAAAGGATGTCTTCGTATGAGCTTTCCAAGACTCGAGCGCGAGGCCTGAGAGACGCGTCGAACAGCATTTACAGTCTAGCCATCAAACATGGCATCGATAGGCGAATTGGACAAATAGACTCGATGACGGTTTCGCTATTGGGACTCGGTACGCGATTGTTGAGGCGAAATGGCCAAGTCAAGCAAGAAGCAGAGCCATGTCCGCCTTTGTAACCTCTTGGCTTGGATAGAAATCTTGGTGCCTCCCTGTGAGCAAAGGCGATAGCTGTAATGTGGGTCCCAGCTTGCGGAGTGGACTCTGTTCATTGGCGGGCCTACTTCTGGTCTTGTGCCTACTAATCTAGCCTAATCGGTACATTACCTGATAGTTCTCCTCCTTGTGTTCTGCACTGTATATGCATTACAGTAGAAGTACTTGTAGCTATGAGAGTAGTACATACATGTGTACTATGCTACTAGTACTACTACTAGTACTACTACTAGTAGTAATGGCCCATATTCCTGAGCGCCTCAGGTGCCTCCGATATTCGAGTGAAAAAATAATAATACTTCTTTCTATCAGGTTTTTAAATTCTGGCCTCGAACGACAGACGAGGGCGTAGACAAGGGTCCCAAAAGCCATACTCACCCACAAAAACGTGCGGGAGTGGTTTAAGTTTTTGCTTAGGCATACAACGCAGCCTCTCTAAAAATAAATACCTGGCATAGAAAAGGAATCAAAGTTTGGCGAGTATACCGCACCAAGGTATACAGAGGTTCCCTTGATCCCCTATATAGTAGCTCTCGATGCTTGTGATTACTACTAGTAGTATTCAAGTGTAAATTTGAGAAGGCGTGCTTGTCTCCGATACTGGTAACCTCCTTTACTTTTCTATGCAGGTAGCAGCTACCCTAAGGCTGCGAAAAGCACCTCGATGCTGCAACGAAGTTGTCGGGAATAAAAGAGTATGGCAGATGAATAGACGTTCTTTGCCTCAGTGGCTGCGTTCAATGACACATTCTGACAAGAATGCTCAAAATAAAATCGGTTCTATGCTGTCTGGGCTTGACTCGATGCAATCTGATTTCTATACCTGCCTCTACCTAATTCCACCGTACTGGCCAAATACAAGACTCTAACCCTGGAGCTTGCGTCATGAGCCACCATCACCCAGGCTTGAGGCTCGCGACTGGAGCAAAGCACTTACTACTTCTCATTCACGACACAGAGAAAGCCGGAAAAGACATGGCTGGGCAAGACTTTGTGCGTCGTTGCAGCGGCTGGAGCTGTCTTACTTGGACCCCCAAACTTGGCATTGGCTTCGGCATTGCAGTGGTATCTCTTGTGCTGCTTGTACTCTGGTGTTACTGCTGCGGTCGAGCATTGGCCACCAGACAGGCACGCAACACGATTGTCCTTCCCGGCGGTCGACGAGTCTTTTGTCGCCAAGAGCAGTCCAGAAACGTCGTTTGCACAGAAGTACTACCTGTGGTGCAGCAATGGCCAGGCTACCCAGCTCGCGTCGTCTATTATCCGGCTGTCTTTCGCATGGACCACTTCAATGACCCCAGAGCAACTGCGACCATATTGCCATATTCGCGAGGTGTTGTGCATCCCGTGATAGGCAGTGTGCCATTGGTACAGCAGCCTAGTGGAGCGGCGAGCCCCTCTACCAGAGCCGACGGCACTACCTGGGCTGCTTCTTCTCTTGGACAGCAGACTTGGGGTCAGGCCTTGATGCGACTACTTCGAACGCCAGTCGGCACGGCATCAACTGTTGCGAGCACCTCGAGCAGGGCAACATCAAGAGGCTCTCGTGGGAGCCCAGTCGACCTGGGGCCAGGCGACGTTGATGGGGACGCGAATTCGGTGCATACCAATGCTGCAACAGTTGACAGTGATGACTTCCAAATCGCTGCTCAGTCGTAAGCCCATTCAGGATTGATGTGAGCCAAAGAAATATATACGGAGAGACTCAGTGGACATGGGAGCTGATCAGCCTGATGCCCAGGCACAAAGACAGGTAGCATCAATATGCTTTCAGCCATCGAAAAGGTTCCGAGTCTGTCTTGTCGTTGTGGATGGACAAGAGTGGTTATAATGACGCATAATAATAAATGCGCCGTTACATGGAGGCTTTTTCTTCACGGCAGGAGGTAGCAGTGAGGTACCCCTGTACATGTTTCAAGGGCAACGAGAAAGGCAAAGGGCATGGTTGGTGGAGCGCATGGCGCGTGGAGACTGCTCCAGATATACCCAGGCACCAATAACAGCCGCTTTTGTACTCTGCATGTAGCCTGTACACAAGAAGGATATTGCCTTGCTGGTGGATCGTCATGGTGCCCGCACCGCCGCCGCACTTCGCCTGGGCTGCTCTCAACGTCGAGTCTTACAGCGCTTGTTCTTGGTCACGTCGGTCGGCAGATGAGCTGTAATGAATGGCGATAATTGTCGAGGCTGCCCAAGCACCTTGACGTCACAATCGACGTTGTATGTATCACGCTGCCAGCTGCTCCCTTCACTAGCCTATCTGACAAGCAACCACCTCAGCTGCTGCTGCTTTCTTTGATCCTTTTATTCTTCAGCTCCTCTGGCCTCTGCACAGCTGACGACGCATGCTGGTGCCCTCTCACCCAAGCTCCAGACCAGCCCTCTACTTGTGGTTTCCTCACTCTTCTTCTCAAATAGGCCAGCATCGCCTTCCCTCACCCTTTCGCTCGTTGCCTTCTCTCACCGCCCGCCATGTGGAACGACGAGGACAACAACCCCTATGGCACTAGCTTTGACCGCCGCGACTCGATAGCTTCATCCCCGGTCAACCCAGCGTCGCCAACCTATCGCGATTGTGAGTGCCTGGCCGCCGACCCCCATAGCTTCTAGCATGTCCTTCCTTATGTGCTGACACCTGGCTGTCGCTAGACACTTCCCTAGATAATGCTCACACCCCGACTTCGGGAAGCGAAGACGATGAGCCAACCTTTACCGACAATGCTGCTCACAGCCATCCCAACATCGACCAGGACACCGGCTCTGCGCCCTCTGCTGCTCCGAAGCGTAAGCCTGGCGGATACAACAGCCGTATTGAGCAAATTCTCTACGAGCATCCAGATATGCACATACTCATCACTGATGCCGGCAAGAGCTCTGAAAACGGTGGAAGGTACATTGTGTACACCATTCGTACAGGAGTAGGGACTTGAGCACTTGATAATGCTATTTTCATGCTGACGACGCGGCGCCAGGACCTCGAGGTGCGACGACGATACTCAGAGTTTGCCTCTCTTCGAGATGCTCTCATCCGTCTTCATCCGACTCTCATCATTCCACCCATTCCCGAGAAACACACCATGGCAGACTATGCTGCAAAACCCACCAGTGCCAAGCAGGACCAGCAAATTATAGATTTGCGCAAGCGCATGCTCGCCGTCTTCCTCAACAGGTGTCGTCGCATGGATGCTGTGAGAGAAGACGGGGTATGGTGGAGGTTCCTCGACCCCAACGCTAGCTGGGTGGGCAAAACCCTCTGAAGTGTACTCTAAAACTTCGCTAACACTCAACCCAGAGTGAAGTCTTACACTCTCACCCGGTCGCGTCCATTCCGAAATCTGTACTGAAGGCACCTCCCTTGGACACGGCAAATCCAAGCCCTGCACACAGCCATCTTCCTCTTCCTTCAAGCTCGGCCAAGCTCAAGACGACAGCAGGCACCAACCATGACATTAGTCCTTCAGCTATCCAAGCGGGCATTAATGTTATTGGGCGATTTCCTCCAGATGACAAAGATCACAGCGAGCAGGACCTCGATCCTTATTTTGTCGCGTACGAGGCCTCCATCAAAGAGATGGAACAACTTCTCATGGGGCCTATGGAGAAAGTCAACCGACGCACCCTTAGTCATTTATCATCTCTCGCCTCCGACCTCTGTGAATTGGGTTCACGCTACAACGCATTTGCCCTTTCGGAACAGGCGCCCTCACTCGGTGCTGCTATTGAGCGAATTGGCCAAGCTGCAGATTCGTCATATATTGCGACCGAAGAGCTATCCGGTTCACTGGGGGCTAGTTTTGCCGAGCCTATGCGCGAGAACGCTCAGTTTGCAGGAGTTGTCAGAAGCGTCTTGCGGTATCGGGTTCTCAAACGTGTTCAACAAGACTTGACGACAGAGGAGCTCAGTAAGAAGAGAGCTCTCCTCGAACAACTTGAACGAAGCGAAGCAGAAGCAAGGCGAATCGAGCAATATCTATCGGGTAGCCAGCAGGTTCCATCACAGCTCGGACGATCAAGTGTTTCGAGAGAGAATGCTTCGCAGCACCGACGTGAAGGAGGCCAAGAGGACACAGAATCAATAGACTCGGACTTTCCTACGGCGCATGGCGATGTTCCTTCGTCGCCGCCACCTTCAGCAAGCCAAGGACTACCGGAGAGAAGCGTGACTGCTTTGCACAGAAAAATGCCCAGCGGCAACTCCATCACAAACAGAATATTCGGGCCCCTTCGACATGCCGTACAAGGGGTTGTCGATGTGGATCCTGAGAGAACACGTCGGGATACAATTGGCAAGACGAGAGAGTCGATTGGACAATTGGAGCAAGCACAGATAGTTTCGGAGCGAGACGTGAAGGAGGCAAGTGCCAGCGTCTTGGCAGACCTGAAGCGGTTTCAAAAGGACAAGGAGGACGACTTGAGGCGGTACATGGTGAGTTTTTCCCCGACGTATGCCCAATCCCTTGCGGAGCACAGCTGATGATTTTTAGCTGGCGTATGCAAGAGGCCAGATTGAATGGGCCAACAAGTGCAAGCAACAATGGGAAGAGGCACGGGCCGAAGTGGAGAAGATAGACGAAAGCTAGCTGCAGCAGGTAGAAGGGGCTATGGGCGATTTCAAGCCAAGAGTGAAGAGCGTAGTGTAGGACTTTTATCTAGTCGGTTTGTTTTTCGATTTTCCCTAGTAAACCATCCCCCTCGGCGTTTAGACCTAATACTAAGACGTACAACTCTTTGCTACAGTTTGTCTTTGGCCTGGCGGTTGGCAAGGAATCTGTTTGTTTGGATTGGATATTGTTACGTTATGGCAAAAGTGGAATGGTCCGATAGAGTCTTTAATAATTGCAGTTATATAGAGTACTGCCTGCTACTACTAATGACAGACATCTTTGCAGGCCTTATTAGACGCTCAATAGTAGTATAGATACGTTCTGTGGAGACGTATGAATACGTATGACTACTAGTACTAGTACTACTAGTAGTAGTACTCATAACGATACGTAACGATACGTATGGATACGTGCATTAACGGATTATCCGAAGCATCATTAGTACTCTAACCGTAACTTGCGGGGATATGGGGGTTTATCGATAAGAAGGTACAGAACAAAGTGGAAATGGCCCGCTGCCCTTTGATACCGAGAGCAGCGCATCCGCAACAATAACAACAAGCAGTTGTTTTCGAAGCTCTCCCTTTGTTGCCGTCCGCCATGTTATTACAACTGCAACACGGCCGTCGATTGCGGTAGTCGAATCTGCCTCTATCTAGTAATTTTGATAACGGGCTTGGAAATACTCACAATTATTTTTGCAATGGAGCAACCTCCAGACAGTCAAATTGCCTCGATTGACCAGCCGGGTGTCAAGGCAGATCGGCAGTTGCTGTACGCCATGCGCAAGGAGGTGGCCGACTTGCTGGGCCGACAGCAGCTCAGCTTCCCCGGTGCGCAGCCCGTCAGCTTTGCTCGCAAGCATCTCGACGAACTAACAATGCAAGAGTGCGTCGCCCCGTCGCTGACAAGTTGCCGGCCGAGCAAACCAGCACTGACATGGATTCTAGTTACTACGTGTGTGAAAAGTCGGATGGTATCCGCTACCTTTTATACTCGACAGCCGATGAAAATGGTGGAGAGGCGCATTATCTTATCGATCGCAAAAACGATTACTGGTTCATCACGAATCGAAACCTGCACTTTCCGCTAGTCAACGATGCCAACTCGTTTCATACGGCCACGCTTGTTGACGGCGAACTGGTTTGGGATAGTCTCTCCAATGGCAAAAAGGAGCCGAGATTTCTTGTCTTTGACTGTCTGGTTATGGATGGGAATAAGTTGATGGACCGAACCCTCGACAAGCGCCTAGCCTACTTCAACGAACGTCTCTACACGCCATACAAGAGGTTGTTTAAAGAATATCCCGAAGAGCTTCGCTTCCAGCCTTTTTTTGTCGAGATGAAGCCATTTCAACTGGCATATGGCATAGAAATGATGTTTAAGCAAGTGTTGCCTGGACTGCGGCACGGGAACGACGGGCTCATATTCACATGCCGCAATACGCCCTACCGTCATGGTACAGACCCGCATATTCTCAAGTGGAAACCGCCCGAGGAAAACACCATCGATTTCAGGCTCAAGCTACATTTTCCCATGGTTGAGCCTGATGAGGAGGAGAGGACAGAAGGCATCACAGAGTCATTTGTCGACTATGACAATGTGCCTGGCTCAGAGCTGTTCATGTACAAGGGCGATGGTGGTGGGGCCGCAGATCGCTACGAGTACTTTGCCGACTTATATTTAAACCAGGAAGAGTGGGAAGTCCTGAAAGGACTCAACGATCCACTCAATGACCGTATCATCGAGTGCAACCAGGATGATGAGGGTCGCTGGCGCTTGGTGCGCTTTCGAGACGATAAAAACGAAGCCAACCACAAAAGCACTGTATTGAGTGTTCTTGACAGCATTAGCGACCGTGTATCTGAAAAGGACTTGTATCGGGCAGCAGGGCCCATTAGAGACAGCTGGAAGACTCGTCAAGCTCGTGCGGACCAGGAGAATAAACGAGGGCGTTAGGTATCTGCTGATTGTGACCTTGTCAATGAGGACCAGGACGACAGGCGTGCCGGCAGCGGCTGCTGGGACATGATGAGGCCAGGCGTTTCGGTTTAACTAAGAGACTAAAGAGGGGGCAAAGCACCCTTTTTTTTTACCAGGTAGTTTGCATATATATTCAGATGATCTTGGCAGCGGTAAAGTGACTTGTCTGTTCCTCCAAGGTACAAGTAATATCTAATCACAGTTGTCTTGGCCCTTTTTTCTGTCATGATTTAGTATCAGGGTCGAGACATTGATTAAAAGGCATTGTTCATTAATTCATGCCATGCACTGTTGCACATGCGTTACGCAGGATGGCTACGAAGCTAACTTTGGGTTTCTAAACAAGGACACAATGGTCGGTTGTTGGAAAAGAAATCAAGACGCAACATATTTGCCCATGGCTACTCAGGAACCCCAGATTCCGGCATTGCCGTTGAAAAGAATAACCTAGACGATGAGAGCCAGAACAGCAACCAGCATGACTGTGCACACAAGATTGCTGGAGCCCCTAACGCCCCATGCCTTGGGTTCTGGCTTTGCCGAGGCGCCAGACACAATAGCGAGCGAAGGCGATGCGCTGCCAAGGCCAAAAGAAGGATCGAAACTGGTGACGGAAGGCTCAGTATAGGACTCATAAGGCGTCAAAGACGGGGAGTCATCGGTGGAGGTTTCCTCGCCGAGAACAGAAGAGAAGCCAGGCTCGCTGGCTGCTGAGGGCATGGAAAAGAGATCGGAGATGGTGATGGTGGTCAAGATGGAGATGGAAGTCTCCATGGTTGACGTCTCCGTAGTCGTACTTTGGTCGGTGCCCAATGTCTGAGTAGCAATAGGCGTCTCGATAATAGTTGTCGTTTCCGTCGTGGCCGTGTCTCCAAAGGTAAGCGTCTCCTCAACAGTGACTGTTTCTCTAGTAACTACAGTCTGAGTGACAATGGTGACGGTAGACTGCATCTCGGCGGTTTGCGTCAGCGTCGGCTGCGTCTCTGTCCCAGCCTCCGTCTCCGTCTCGGCCTCGGTGCTCCAGAGGTCAGTAATGGTAAGAGTGGTGAAAGCAGTGGCTAGTGAAGAAGCCATGGTATAGGTGCTAGCGTCAACATTGGTCACTGTCGACATGTCTCCCGACACGGTGGCGTCGGGCAGTCCCTTTGTAGCCGAGACTTGAGTATTGACCGTCGTCTCTGTTTGAGGCTTTCCCGACACGGTGGCATCAGGTAGGCCCTGGGTATACGAGACGTCAGTCTGCAAGGCAGTGGCCGTCGAAGCCTGGCCAGTAAGGGTGACGTTTGGCAGTTGCTCAGTGTAGGAGATGACAGTGTTGAGCTGTGTAGCCGTCAGGGGCTGGCCAGTGACAACCGTCTCGTCTGCTAGAGGGGAGACGGTGACGTAGACCGACACAGTTCTAGTCTTGGGCATACACCTGGTCGACGTCGAGTTGGAGCGGCCAAGAGTCACAGAGACGGTAGCAGTCCGAGTCTTTGTGAGATGGGTGGTGCTCTGGATGGTGCTCTGGGTAGTGCTCTGGGTAGTGCTCTGGGTAGTGCTCGGCTTGAGGCTCCAAACAGTCGACAGCGACGTCTCAGTGCTTGCACGGGTCAGCCTCGAGCTGTAGGTACAATGAGGAGCAACAGTGGACACGACTTACGAGACAGGTGTGCTCTCAGCGCTAAATTTGGAACTGCTGCTTGGAAGAGCAGTCAAGGTCGACTGGGGCATGGTCAAGTAGCCAGTCTCACCATGACTGCCAGCCGTTCCGTTGGGGCGAATAGGGGTGACGGTGCCGACATCGCCAGATGCCCAAGGGAGACGAGCGGCAATGCCATCACGGCTTCCCACGCCGCCAGCCTCATTACAGTCACTTCGGAGTGCAAGCTGGTGGGCCGCCTCAGAGACGACGCGCTCGGCTTGGAGAAGCTCAGAGCCAGCTCTCTGCTGCAACTTGTACTTTGACTCCGAGAGGGCGCTCTCTATCCAACTCCATGATTAGCAGGGCCATGGCTGAAGGAGAAAGACGCCAGGTGTATGGCTTAACCAACCAGAGTGCCCAACGCCAATGGTGACGCCCGTCAAAACAACAAGCAGGCTGAGGAGCAGAATGCCGCCGTAAAGCATCTTTTTCCATAGCATTGTGCCCTTGCGGGCCGGAGGAGCCATCACGCAGTGATTGCCTCCCATTTCTGAAACCTTGAGATATGCCACTATTTGGTGGCGGTCAGGAGAAACAGACAACAAGTAGATGATGGCCTTTGGAGGCTCGACTGGGGAACCTACTGAAAGATTTCAAACGGGAAAAGGGCCTGCAAACGCAACCAGGAATCAAGTAGAGAACGAGAGACTGCTGAGAAGGTCAGCAAAACGAGCTGACGGCATGGGCGAAAGAAAGGCCAAAGCGAGAGAGAGGAAGAGCGGGCAGAAGACCAGCAGTGAAGAGGAGGATTTGGGGCGTACCACTTTTCAATGTGCCCAAGGGATGAAAAAAAAAAGGGAAGCGTGAGCGGCTGAAATGAGCGGTCTGTTTAGTCGGAACGTGAATCAGCGAAACGAATGTGAAAAGTGTGCGGTGGGTTAAGCAGAAGAAGAGGGAAGAAGAGGGAAGAAGAGAGAAGCCGACATTAGGGGGTGACAGGGAGAAAGAGGTAAAGGTGCAAGGTGCTGGCCAATGATAGGCTAACGAGATGGAAGAAAAATCAGGCATGCACGGGTGGATGCCTGAAAATTCAGTGCAAGTTGCTGCGGCAGCACATTGAAGGCTACCAGGTCATATGATGGCTGAGATTGCACCTACTTTCTCATAGAGCCTCAATGCTTCAAGCTTGATGAGATGGTTGGCAGTATAATGATTAAGTCGATAATGGCAAAGGGAGCAACAAGGCAGTCATGGCAAAAGATGGGACCCAAGAGACTAGAATTTAGAAGTCTTTGCCTCGGTTGGTGGCCAAGGCTACATGTACATGGCTGGAGGCAAGGCTTAAGCGGACAATAACAGAGGCATCAACATGTTTGTCTCTTGAGTGCAACATGCGCCGCGCATCACAGAAGAAGCGGTAGCAGAGTTGACAAGCGATGGCGAGAGTGCGGTGAGGCACAAGGTGTATCATGGCGTTGGAACCATGCTTGTAACTCGTCTGTTTGCATGCTTGCCACAGGCCCTTTGTTTGCTGGCGTGGTCAATATTGCACAGCTGAGCCTACGCTTGTCAGAGACGGAATTACAAGGCAACACATGTTGGAGCAGGACAAGAGGCCCCAAGGCGGAGAGGAATCAATTAGAGTCACGACGAGCCGGAGATGAAGGACGTTAGACAAGCGCGTACAACATGAAAATGTGACATGATGTGCCGCATCTCGCCTGGGTCCTTAGACGCTGCAGATGTATGATTTCCTTGGAGCTGAATTCTATCTGGGTTTACAGGCATGGCTCGGATGAAGTCAAGGGGAGGTGAAGTGGTGAGAGGAGAGGAGGGCAAAGAGGATTGGTGTCGTTGGTGGTTTACGGATACGGACACGCCTCAGGACTAGCTTGGGTACTGGTAGTATGTACCTGCGTATCTGCTGCAGTAGTACTGCTAGTACTACCACTAGTAGTAGTAGTAGTCGCAGCCTTACTTCAAGTCGGTACCAGCGCCAGGCACAAGAAGCGTGTATCTGTACATATGTACTAGAGATAAATTTGCGCAGGCCAACTCTGGCACGACGAGTGGCTGGCCAGTGATAGTACAACTACTAGTAGTGCTGAGAGTAGTGGATGCCGCAGGTAGCATGCTACTACTACTACTAACTACTAGTAGTAAGTAGAGTAGTAGATGCAGTACCTCCGCTGTCTATCTGGTAGTACTAGTAGTAGTACCTGTAGTTGAGAGATTGCGAATACGAGGAATGCCGTTGGAGCTCGCAGACAGGTACCTAGTAGTAGGCTGGTAGGCTTGCAGGCGGGTAGGCGGGGCCGGTGATTGGCAAGTGGCTCGCGTCACGCGTCTGCTACTGCAACAAATGTCCCATGCTGCGTTGCGCTGATGGTCCAACAGCGCTGAGCAAGAAGGAGTTCAGAGTAGCAGTCGTTGAATCGCACAGCGCCGAGTCTGCTGGCTCGCGGCCGGCCATTCACTGTTTGCAGCAGTTCGCCATGGCGCGTCGTCGCACTCGTCGCCACGAGGCTGCCGAGGAGGAGCAAGACGAAGAGGAGCAGCAGCAGTTACGAGAGAGAAGCAGACAGCAGCCCAAACCAACCCCCAGACAACGCGCGCGCCATGTGGAGCAGCCCGAGCCAGAGGAGGAGCAAGAGGGAAATGACGATGATGGCAATCAAGGCCAAGAAGGCCAGAGACAGGCAGCCGTTGCCTCAGACACGCATGACAGCGAGCCCAACAGCAACGACCAGCTGCCCAGCCTTCGCTTCGACGAACAACTGTCATGGCGCCCAACAAAGGCCATTCCAAGCAGCACTCTGATTGCTCGTCTTGAGCGACTCTCCAAGGAGCTCGCAGACTTTGACCAGGGCGAGGTCAACCTCGATTCCCTCAAGGCGGTTGCCGCCAGCCTCGCTCATCGCAATCTGATACAACACAAGGACCGCGGCGTCAGGTCCTATACCGCTTGCTGCTTGGTTGATCTTTTGCGTCTCTATGTCCCCGACGCCCCGTTTACCGGCGACCAGCTCAAGGTGGGTGGGTGGCAATGCCGCCTTGGCCTGTTGTCCATGCTGACCTTGTGCGTGCCAGATGATGTTTGGCCTCTTCGTCAAGGACATACTGCCGGCCCTCTTCGATGCCAAGTCGCCCTACAGCAGCCAGCACAAATACGTTCTCGTCTCCCTGGCCGAGGTGAAGAGTATTCTGCTCATGACGGAAATCCATGGAGCCGACGATCTTATGCTGCGTCTCTTCAAGTCCACCTTTGACGGGCTCTCGTCAAGCTCAAAGGCCCCTGCTGACGAGCAGGTGGACAAGGATGTCGAAATTCATTTGACCGACATGCTCATGGAGCTCATTGACGAGTCGCCTGGCAGTATATCCGCCTCGATTGTCGATGCCGTCATTAGTCAGTTTTTGAGAGCTGCACCCCCAGGAGGGAGCAGCAAAGAGAGGGGCAACAGCCCCCAGCAGTCTAATCTCTTGCCCAAGACGGCACCACCCGCCTACCTCATGGCTCAAAACATATGCAACGGCTGTGCCGACAAGATGTCTCGCTACGTCAGCCAATACTTTGGCGATGTCATCCTCAATGCCTCGAGCTTTGCTCTCAAAGGCTATGCCAGTAGACGGGCTGACGACTCGGACCAAGAAGACGCTGCCAGCTCTGGTCCCTCGGATGCCGACGTGAAGAATCTTGGCCAAGCTCATATGCTTATTCGCGAGCTCTGGAGGGCTGCTCCCTCGATTCTAGAAGGAGTGGTTCCTCAGCTTGATTTGGAGCTATCGGCCGACAATGTCCATCTGCGCCTGCTCGCTACTGAGACTATTGGAGACATGATTTCTGGAATTGGTATCGCGGGGCCTCCACCCCGGCCTGTTCTCGACGCAGCAGCATACCCAACTCTGCGCTTAATGGAGGACAATTCCCTGTCGGATCCGGCTCAAGTTAATGTCTTGACCAGGCCCCAGGCACAGCACTCGTTTGCCCAGACGCACCCAGAGACGTACAAGAGCTTCGTGGGACGGCACAATGACAAGGCAGGCGTCATTCGCTCGGCGTGGGCCACGGCGGCTGGCTACATCTTGTCTACCTCGGCCGGCGGCATCGGCTTGAGCAGAGACGAGGAAAAGGAAGTTGTCAAGGGCTTGGCCAAACAGCTATACGATGTTGATGAGAAGGTGCGACTGGCGGCCATTGAGTCTATCGAGGTGTTTAGCTACCCAGACTTTGTCTTGAAGCTCGGGTGCATGGGCGGCGTGGACAAGGAGGGCTCCATCTTGGCCTCTCTGGCGGACCGATGCCGCGACAAGAAGGCGACGGTGCGCGCGCACGCAATGGTGCTGCTGGCCAAGATGTGGGCAGTAGCCACAGGCGACATTGCCGAGGGGCAAGAGGCTGTCATGGCGTGCTTGTCTGGGGTTCCGTCGCGCATCATCAATGCCTTTTACGCTGGCGATGCGGAGCTCTCTCTGCTGCTCGATCGCGTCATGTTTGAGTGCTTGGTGCCGCTCAAGTATCCGCAGATCAAGACCAAGACGGCCAAGAAGCCGGCGCTTGCAAAAGGCGGCCTTGGCAGCGCCGACAACCAGGACAAAATCAGGGCCGAGCGGATTCTGCTCCTGCTCAAGGACCTTGATGTATCAGCCCAGCAAGCCTTGTTTGCCATGCAGGCGCGGCAGCCCCGGTTCGCACAGGGCGTGTCCAACCTGATTCGCCAGTGCGAGGCTTACAATGGCGGCGTCGTCGACGCCAACGAGGAAAAGATCAAGTCGGCTCTGGCTCAGACGCTGCAGTGGCTGGGCGCCCTGTTTCCTGATCCTGCCAAGGTTCGCAGCGATTTGCAAAAGTTTGCCAAGCTCAACGACCGGCGCAGCTACCAGCTGGTCAAGTATGCCATTGAGCCGGAAAACGACTTCAAGACGGTGCGAAGAGCCATCAACGAGCTTGTCAGCAAGCTGCAGAGCAGTGCCGCGTCGGCTTGCCTCGACACCATGATTCCTCTCTTGTATCGCTCGGGCTGTCTCTTATACAACCGCAGCCACCTTGGCACCATTTTGGAGTACTCGAGAAGCAACAAGGACGGGCTTGCTGCCGTGGCGCACTCGGTGCTCAATGATATATCTCAGAGGAACCCCGAGGTGTTCAAGGCCCACGCAGAAGACCTGCGCCGAGAGATTGAGGAGCGCGCGCCCAGCGATGGCCGAGGCAATGATGGCACCGTGGTGGACATACTCAAGGCGTATGCGTCGTATGCCAAGCGCTATCCCGACGACATCAACCTGGACAGGAGCTTCATCCAGACACTGACCAAGTATACCCTCTTTGGCTCTCCGCCCAAGTCGGCCAAGTATGCCGTCAACATCCTCTTGGCCAAGAATGACGCCAAGGCCCAAGTCACGGCGACGAGTATACTTCGAGGGGCAGTCAAGGACCTGACGTATGACTCGCCGCACCTGCTTGCCCGCCTAAGGACCATTGTCCAGCTCGAGAGAGTGACGCGCGGAATCACGTCGGATGAGGAGCAGGCGACGCGCCAGTTGACACTCAATACCATCTTGCCACAGGTCCGCTCTTGCCTCGAGCCCGACGTGCCCTTGACGTGGGTGGACGACCACGACATGGACAAGGAGCTGCAGGCCAAGTGCCTGTCACTCAAATTCCTGGTCAGCCGGTGCATCGCCAATGAGGATACGCCGGGGTTTGAGGACGAGGCCAAGCAAGTGCTGGCCTTGGTCAAGTCGTTGATTGTCAATGAGGGAGAGGTGTCCAAGGACAACAAGACGCCCATGCACCACAAGAAACGCCTCCGCCTGCTGGCCGGGCTCTTGACGCTCAAGATGTGCACCATCAAAAAGTATGACGAGCTTCTGGATCCCTCCAGCTTCAACAAACTGGCCGAGCTGGTGCAGGACAGCCAAGTCCAAGTACGTCGTCGCTTCATGGACAAGCTGCAAGAATACCTGACACAGGCAAACCTGCGTGTCAGATTTCTCTCCATTCTCTTTCTCGCTGCTTACGAGCCCGTGACGGAGCTCAAGGCACGCGTCGAGGGCTGGCTGCGAGCGCGAGCCCAGTATTACAGCCAAAAGAAGCAGCAGGTGCTCGAAGCCATCATGGCGCGCTTGATTCCTCTGCTGGCGCACCACCCCGACTACTCTGCCAATTTGAACGACCTGGCCGATTTTGCCAATTATTTCCTTTTTTACCTGGGCGCTGTGGCGACCCAAGACAACATTTCCTTGATTTACAAGTATGCCGAGCGGGTCAAACAGACGCAAGACGCCATCAAGCCCCAAGCCAGCCAAAATCTTTATGTCTTGAGTGACCTTGCCCAGACGGTGATCCGCAAGTATCAAGAGAGGAAGAATTGGAGTTTTCAGGCTTGGCCCGACAAGGTGGGGCTGCCTACAGGGCTCTTTACTGCCTTGCCATCGAGCGGAGTGGCGCTACAGATAGCCAAGAAGCAGTATATTCCCGAGGAGCTTGATGAGCGCCTCGACGACATGATACGTTCCATGGACCGGAAAAAGGTGAGCGCGGCCAAGACGCACGTGTGTATAACTCGTTGTGCTGACATTGGGCCCAGAAGCGAAAGTCCATCAACGACGCTGCTGATGCGCCGGCCAAACGCGCAAAGACACAAGCCAAGGCGACTGCAAGGGAAAAGGGTCCAGGAAAAGCCGCAGCGGGCAAAGGGGCGCCTAGGAAGAAGAAGCCAACCAAGACAAAGACTGTATCGCGGTCCAAGAAGCCCTCGGCGTCGTCGCCAGTGCTTCCAGACTCTGAGCGGCGACGAAGCAGTCGTGCGCACAAAGTATCAGACTACAAGGAGCGAGATGACGCCGACGACGAGGAGGAAATGCTGGATGGCGTGGCTGAGTGGGACTATATGGATGAGGATGGCGAAGAGCAAGAAGAAGGAGAAGAAGAAGAGGCTCTTTCTTCGGACGCAGGTCAAGATGCTGATGACAGCAACAACGATGAAACTAGTGACAAGGAGCCTGCTGCCGTGGATGAGAGGGAGGAAGCTCAAGGCAGTGGCCATGACGAGCAAGACGAGGAAGAAGAGCAAGAGCAAGATGAAGACGACGACGACGACGACGACGATGGCAGTCTCAAGGAGAAGGACGATGAAAAGTCTGCGCCGCTAAACAAAGGGAGTAAAAGGGCAACAGCGGCATCCAAGGCGCGGCCAGCAATCAAGAATAGCGTCTTGGCCAGGATAGATAGGACAAGACACTTGGAGCGGCCAAGGCGCGGAGGCAGAGGTGCCAGAGAGGCTGCAGAGATGTATGTCCATGACAATGACGACTGAGCGACAAGACGAGACACACTCTGCCCCAGGCTTTGTTGCAGTTTGCATTGTATGGGCCACGGAATTGATCACTCGGGCTCCTCGTGGTAGCTGGGGACGACATTTGCTGATTTGTATATCCCTTTGCGCATTTTTAAAAGAGAGAAGCTTATCTGTGCTTTGCAATGCAGTCAGACGTTGAATTTGTATGTGGCTTGGCTAGAGTTGCGTCTCTTAATCCATGATGAGAATCGAATGGAAAGGAGCTGATGGACTGTGTGCAAATAAGGATGATGATAGCCATGAGACGCAGAGATTCTAGTATTACTCTAGACTTGAAGCGGAGCAATGACCAATCGAGACAAGCAACGCGAAAGACGGTCAATGCAGCAGCGACTCTTGACCATGGATATGACATGTGCGCCTCGTTTGAACCCTCCCCCTTTTCCCCCCACTTGCGCGCCGCTGCCCAAACCAGCCAAATCCCTTGGACCCATGTTTCCTCCTCTTCTTGTTCTGCTTTTGAAAATTATTTGAAAGAGAAAGGGGGGAGAAGAAGCCTCGATCCTAATCCGACGAGAGTCGAACAACTACGCAGGAACCAAGTGATTCGAAACTAAAAGATACATCCACTGAAAGCACATCATGGAGTATATACACGTACAGCAAGCTCCCCATGATGAAGCTTGCTGTGATTCTGTTGATTCTTCTTTTTCTCCCTCTTCTCCCTCCCTTGATTGATCCAGATGCTGTAGAGTGAAGAATCAAGGAAAAAAAAAAGAGAAAAAAGAGAAGAAAAAAAAAAGAAATGGAAAGTGAGAGGAGGGGATAAAGAAGAAGGCAGTGCGTGCGTCGTCTTTCCGCTATGATGGCGCAGAGGGTGCGTCGCGCTCCGCCTCGGCGGCAAGGCGCTGATTGACCTTTTCGCGGTGACCGTTCCACTTGAGGTGCGTCTCAAACTTTTGCGCCGTCATGTCGGGCCCGGGCGTGTACAGCTTGGTGGTGCAGTCGAGGCAGCGGATGCGCGGCAGCCAGGCGTATTTGGCGCCCTCGACAAGGGGCTGTGCCTGTATGGGGCGTTGGGTCTTTGGGTCGAGGCAGCAGTACTTCATCATGGCCTCGAAACGGTCGCCGTTGGGGTATTGTTTTTCGAGCTCCTTGAGAGCTGATACGAGCCACTCGGGGGGCGGAGGCTGCAACGAGTAAGAGGGAGCGCGAGAGACGAAGAGGGAGAGAGAGAGAGAAACGAGGAGAGGGAGACAGAGAGAGAGAGAGAGAAATCTAGACTTACGGGTTGGGGGCTTGCCTGGCCGGGAAGCGGGGGCGGAGCTGGTACCCGGCCAAGCTGGCCTGGAGGATAGGGTTCGTCGGGGGTCAGGGGCGGCTTGACGGGCTGCAGGGTGGAGGGCGTTGGGGGAAGGGG
>NJET01000053.1:0-117765 GCA_002591415.1 Ophiocordyceps australis | reverse complement strand
TACTACTACTACTACTACTACTCTACTAGTATGTATGTAGTTACATATTATGATCTAATGCCCCTCTCCCCTACTCTCTCTTCTTTAAATTTCTCCATAACTCCATTCACTATCACACTAGACGTTTCCAACACGTCAACAACATTCGCTGCTATTATTTTCTCTTCTTCTCGTCATCCCGCCTTTTTCCTCTTTTTCTGCTCTACTGTTGACTCCCTAGTCGCCTACCATGTCTCGAGCTCCTCCAGGTGGCCGCTTAGGACTCCCCGGCAGCAACCCTCGAGCGACTTTTAGAGGAGACGAAAATAGCGAGTCATGGAAGGCACCGAGTCCAGGGCCACGGTCTCCCGAAACACCGCGATATGGCAAGAAGCCACTGCCGCCCGTGGCACAGGCCGGCGGCAGCGCTAGACAAGTGCCGCTTCAAATAGCAAAGGTGTCCGACCCGACTCTTCGGTCAAGATTCATCTACGAAAACATGTGAGTTCTGTCTCCAGCTCCTGTGACGTCTTCTGTCTCAAGAGATATGTTCGCCTGGCTCATATTTGCTGCCTCTTAGATGTGCCGTGGCTCCTGAAGACTTTCCCCCAATCCGAGACGGCACCGACCATTACATTCTTCTTCGCGGCGGTAAACCTCCTGGAGAGTACGTCGTCACAGGGCGTCCTGTGCCAGGGTTTCCTCCAGGCTGCATCAGCCTGTCAGATCCCCAGCGGACTTGGTGTGGCATCACGTTGCGAGACCAGTTGACAGGATCAATTTATGATCCTTTCTCATCCGGCCACAAGGCATATCTTGGCACGATTGACCTTGAAATCGGCTTTGCGTCGCCTAATAAGAAGACAGATGCGTCATTTGATGAAAGCGAACTATCTAAAATCTTTCTCGACATATATCAGAACCAGATTCTGGCACCGGGCCAGAGACTTGTCATGGACGTTCGCAACATGCCGCTCCTCATAGTTGTCAAGACTGTCGGTCTAGTGGATCTTTCGATGGCACCGGATGGCTCTATAAATCAGGTGCACCGGGAGGCCAACACTAGAGCCATTTTGACTCATCTCACCCAGGTTCAATTCCGTCGCGACCCCAAAGGCGATTTTAACTTGAAGTCTTCTGATTCCAAGCCTAACTCTAATGCCATTTTGGCCCCCGACTTCAAGTTTGAAGACATGGGTATCGGTGGTTTGGGTGATGAATTTACTTCTATTTGTCGTCGGGCATTTGCGTCACGCCTCTTACCGCCTGGCTTGGTCGCCAAGATGGGTATCCCTCACGTCAAGGGAATGTTGCTCTATGGACCTCCAGGAACAGGCAAAACGCTAATGGCCAGGCAATTTGGTAAGATGCTTAATGCTCAACCACCCAAGGTCATTAATGGGCCTGAAGTACTCAACAAATATGTTGGTCAATCCGAGGAGAACATTCGAAAGCTATTTGCCGACGCGGAAAAGGAGTACAAAGAGAAGGGAAACGAAAGTAGTCTTCACATCATCATTTTCGACGAGCTCGATGCCGTGTGTAAGCAACGAGGATCGGGAGCTGGCGGGGGTACCGGCGTCGGCGACAACGTGGTGACTCAGCTCTTGTCAAAGCTTGACGGCGTGGATCAACTCAACAATATTTTAATCATTGGAATGACCAACAGGAAAGACCTGATTGACGATGCTCTGTTGCGTCCCGGGCGCTTCGAGCTCCATCTCGAAATATCTTTGCCCGACGAACAGGGCCGTCTTGAAATTCTTACTATCAGGACGGGAGACATGAGAGCAAATGGTTATCTTGATTCTGATGTCGATTTGGCAAAGCTAGCCGCGCTCACTAAAAATTTTTCCGGTGCCGAGATTGATGGCTTGGTCAAGGCGGCCGCAGCCTGGGTCTTTTCACGGCATATAAATATCGGGCAAGGACCTGTCGTACATGACATCGAAAACCTTAAGGTCACTCACGAAGACTTTGTCAGAGCCTTGGGAGATATTACTCCAGCCTACGGTGTGTCGGAAGATAAACTCGAACAAGCGATTGGGCAAGGCATCATTCCCTATAGCGCCAAAGTAGACGATATTTTTCAAGAAATGAAGGACGTTGTCAGCATGGTCAAGGACCACACAGCTAAGTCCAGTACGTCTGTCCTCTTTTACGGGCCTAAAGGATCGGGCAAGACTTGTCTGGCAGCACACATCGCCAAGCGGTCCGATTTTCCTTTTGTCAAGATGATTACACCTTTCGATCTGGTACGATATCGAGATGACTTTGCCAAGAAGGACTATATTGATGGAGCTTTCGCCGACGCGTACAAATCGCCTGTCAGTTTATTAATACTGGATGATTTTGAGCGTTTGATTGGCTGGAATCCAGTTGGACCTCGCTTCTCCAACACTTTACTTGAAACATTTAAGACACTCGTTGTTTCTGAACCTCCCAAGGTGAGTGCCTGAGACAAGTTGGTACGAATAGAATGGGTTTAATCGGTTGTGACTCTGCAGGGACACCGGCTTCTCGTCTTTGTAACTACCTCCAAGCCGTCAGTTCTCGAGATGCTGGAGATTTACAATGACTTTGAAAAGAAGATAGACGTGCCAGCTGTGGCAAACTTCAGAGAGCTACGTATCGTGCTGGAAAGGAGAAATATCTTCAATACTGAGGATATAAATGAGGTCATCAATATTATGCAGCAGCGGATGGGAACTGACTATGTTGGCGTAGGCATCAAGTCCATCTTGAACTGTGTTTACGAAGTCGAGGCGGGAAGTCAAGACTCCGACCGACTAAGTACTTTTGCCAAGCTTCTGCTTGAGAAAATAAGGGAAATGCAGGCTTAAAATAAGCTTATAGATTAATTAAAAAGCTAGAGTGTTAATAGATCTGGTATATCTTAGAAAGGTCTAGTTAGAAGATATAAGTCTATTTAAGATAGAAGACTAAAAGTAGTAAATTATATAGATTTCTTACTCTTTTAATATAAGTTTAAATAGAATTTAATAAGTATTTTATCTATAAGAAAGAAGAGCTATGGGTTAGTTAGATGCGGAGATTATAGAAATCGATAGATGCCTAGCTAAATGCTTAAAGGATGCGGGATTGAGGAGGAGATGTGGGGGGTTTCGGGGTAGCCGTAATGCACATGCAGATGACGAGGTCGTTTTCCAAGGTTCGAAGTTGCTGACGAGAAGGAATCCCCGATGTACGTATGCACGTTAGAGGCGATAACAGCCCAGGGTAGTTGGACAAAAGAAAGGCTTCTAACAGACCATGAGTGCATTCTATAACGAATGCGTCGCGCATAATGGAAACATAATTTACTACTAAGGTAGTAGCAAAATATAAAGAGTAACGGGTTAGGAACCCAGTTCATTTGTAGCTGCGGCGCGCAATGCGCTGGGTGGGCGGGGCATTGCGTTCAAAACGGCTACTAGCAAGCACTAACTACACCCGGCATAGCGGGCTCCGGCCCCTGTGTAATTATTACTACTGCTACTACTGTGCTAAAAGCCATGGATCCCTTGGGGCACCGGGAGTAGGATAGATATCTAAGTATACCTTAGGCGCTACTGGTAAGTGGTGGGCTAGTAAGTATCTATAGATACTGCTAGTAGGAGCGGGTAACTGCATGTCATGAATTAAAATACAATTTATAAGCGTATATATATGTACCCAATAGCGGCTCTACAGTGTTCATGGTACTTGAAACGCTTGCCTTTTAGTGTAAACTGTCATTACTATCATGTCTCGCCTCTTATCACACCATCCACTTTTGTCTAGACTTCTGGCCCTAGCAGTTTGTTGTTGGTGTTGCTCTGCCTGGAGTCAAGAAAAAAATCCATCAGCCGCGAGCCAACATCCTTCCTGCTGCTTCTGCCCCGCTTCAATCTATAGTCGCTTCCCGACGTCTGCCTGCGCGTTTCGACCTTTTTTCCTTTCCCTCTCTTTTCTTCTCATCTCCCGCTTCTCCGTCCCAAAACTGGCCATGTGAATGTGAGTCTAGTTTGCCTCTTTGCTGCTGACACGAGCTCGCTCTTATGGACGCGACCTCTGCTCCCATTCACCACCCCCGTGACTCGTCGCATTTCTTTGCATGGCGCCTCCAAACACTCACAAGTCAGCCTGTATGCTGCTTCCTCAGTTGCCTCCGCATCTTGCTCCTATTGCCAACCATTGTCTCTGCGCTTAGCCGCCCGCTGTGACTGTCCACGAGGTGCGACTCAACTGCTGACCTGACTGTTGCAGCATCCCATAGTGTTGTCGAGGCATCTTGAGCTCCGGCCCAATCGTTGCAAGCACCCCGGCCCTGGAGCCTCTCCGTCGACATCATATGGCGCCATCAAACCTGCCTGCAAAAGACGGTGGTGCAGCACAGCCACTAGCGGAGCGGGGGCTTGAAAATGCTCTACTCGTCTCGTCGCCACAGGACTTGTCCCTGCCAACAATCTCGACCGTTGTTCGGCTGCCAACACGGACGCTGACAGCAAGAACGGCCTCGCGCACGTTGTCCACTACGGCCAAGCCTCTGCTGCCTCCCACAGAGCGACGCTCTTATCAAGGTAGAACATGGCCGCGTTCGAGAAGAAAAGAGGATTCGAAAGAGGACACATGGAACCTGATGTCCGACGGAACGTCTGTTGGTCGCCAAGGTCGCCAGTTCACCGTCGCCAATGTGGGTCATAATGGCCGGATATATTTGCGGTAAGTAGAAGTGGTTATGGCTTGTCATTCCTTACCAGCTTCAAACTGCTACCCACCGCGGCCCGACTGGAATGCTGACCCGACCAAATTCATGCCTTTGTTTAGACCTACTATTCGCCCTGCTCATTCTAGGTATCCGCAATCCAATCTAGTCTTCCCTATTACACCGCCTGCTACGGGAGCACGCGATGTCTCCAATCCAGGTGAATCAGTGGTGGGCAACAAGACTAGTCGAGACTTCAAGAACATTCGACCTATGCCTCCGAGTCAATGGACGCCGACACCCAGCGCCACACCTTTTGCTGCTAATCAGCAATACTTTCCCGAGATGATAGATGCCGACTTGCCAACGAGACGCCGTAGAGCCATGTCCGATAGTACCGTGCACGATTTGACGGCTGCTCACGAACACGAAAGCGACATTTTCAAAGTCGTCATCTCAAAGCCCAGCGAGGAGCATCGGCCTCGAACTATGGAAGACTTTACAACAGCGCCTCTTCTCAAAATAAGCATACCCTCTTGGCGCATTGGCACCCCAAGATTTACTCTGCGAGGTACCCCAGTCTTTCGCGGCTCATCATATGCGCCAACTGAGGATGCCAGATTGAGTGGCATGGCGGATCCGCCTCAAAGGCCACCCTATTCTCACACATCGTTGCTGAGACCAGAAGCTGATTCTGGCGAGCCCGTTTCTCACAAACCCCTTGAATTAGGCTCACTTACGGCTGTACCCTCGGCTCAACCAGAAGGTCGCGACTCTGTCTCACATGATTCGTCATGTCCAAAGTTGCCCGTTGCGGCGAAATCAATTGAGCCAGAAATTTTCACCGATCTGACATTCAAGCCTGCATGCGACAATAAATCCATTGTTCGCTACTCTGCTTCTGGGGTTGTGATTGCAGCAACCCCCCCGCGCCTAGTGGCCGAAATTACGTCTCCCAAATTTCTGGATTATGAACTGGTTTCACATTTTTTCCTCACTTTCCGAGAGTTTTTGTCGCCAGAAGAACTGCTTCGCATGCTTATTGCGCGGCTGCGGTGGGCCCTGAGCCGAACAGACGAGGTGGGCATGATTGTACGGGTCCGCACATTTGTTGCCATTCGACATTGGATCCTAAATTACTTTATTGACGACTTTGTTTTGGAATACGACTTGCGAGTCACCTTTTGCGCCTTGCTCAATGAATTTGTCGACGAGCTGTCCCAAAATGCCTCGTTTCGCAAGGTTCAGCTCAAGATCCTGGCCGAGCTCAAGAAATGCTGGCGCCGAATGTGTGCACAGCACTGGGACGGCTCGGCCTTTGATGACTTGCTTGGTCCAGAAGTGCCAATTGCCCCGGGTGGTATCGCCGGCAACAGGAACCCTCAGCTGGACCCCACGTATTGGCAATTGCAGGGATTGAAACCGCCGTCGGTTGACGCCCTGGTCCCGCCGCCAAAGGCTTCGACTGAGTCTACGAGCATCTATGCCGACGCATCGCGAGCCGCTCCTATAGGAGACTTTATTGTTCTTGGCAATCGGCCGGGGACTCCTGACAAGGAGCATGTTAATCATGGCATTCGGGATGCAGCTAACAGCCCTTCTTCTCCCGCCAGCCTTGATGCATATTCGTGCTCCTTTCCCGGCAAGAGCAGCAAACATTCAAAGTCCAACACCGTCCGGGCGATGACGGCTCAGCCGGTGCTCTCGCAGCCTACCAGACACCAGGCCGACATGGCACTCACAATGCCCAAGACACGCACAGACAAGAGTAGCCGCAATACTGCATCGGCTCATAAACGCAACAATAGCATTAGCGACTCGATGCGTGAATATGGCTCCGACAAGAGCTCATGGCGCGAACGTGACTGGAGCACGCCTTTGCCGTATGCCGGAAGTCTAGTGCGCGGCACCCTGTTACCCCCCGGACAGGCCCATGTCGACTATGAGCCATATGAGCTAGATGGCGGTGGCAACAGGTTGACAAGCGTTTTCACTTTGGATGGCCCTAGCCTGTCAAAGGAGACAGCCGACAGGGGAGCCCTGCCTGGCCATGGCATGAGGAAGCTTCTTGGTAGCGTTCGACGAGCTTTGCGCAGTCGCGGACATGGTCCATTGACGGCACACAGCAACGTAGTTGCTCTCTCTCCGACCGGGCCTTCGGCACCAATGACTAATGGAATGGATGGGAACTTGGTGCTTGCACAACAAGGCCAAGTGCAGCATAATGCTCGCCCACCAGCTCGCATCGACGTGCTGGGCGCTGAGGTGGCTGAGGACTTCAAGAAGGCCATGCGTGATGAGCAAGAGACGATGGAATCGGACTGGTTGGCTCACAGAGCCGTTCCGAGGTCGGCGCCTGCTTTTGCAGGACATGCAAACTACTCAGTAGCTCACATGGACTCGAGCACCTTTGATAGCCTGCCGCAAAACTCGAAACCAAGACCGGCTAGTGACATGGGCATTACTATTGGAAGCAAGTCAATTGTGATTGTCGACGACACGTTGGCAGCTGGAGCTTCATTTGCCCGTCAGCGCGAAGCTGCAGCCAGTAATGCGCTGACAGAGGCTCTCTCAGATGTTCACGTACGGAATTGTGCTCATCCGACGCCTCCAAACACGCCACCGGCTACGATTGTAGGCGATGGCGCTTCACGACGATGCTCGCATCACGTTGACCATGGAACCTCGGAAATTGTGGTAGCAGACGGTAGATTGCCTCCTTTTGTACCCGACTTGGCAACTTTGCAAGGCCCTGCAAATGCAGACGCCGCTGATGATGTTCCTCGTTGTTCTTTTCGTGGCCGCATCAGACAGGCTCGACTTGTCAGTGGGGGAGCATTTGAGGACTCGCGAAGCCGAGCAAGAGAGAAAGACCAGTCGCTCAATTCTGTTGTGCAGGGGCAGTTTTGTTCGTTGAGCCCCAGCGTTGTGCGGCCACCGACAATGGAAAGCTTTGATGCCACGACAGAGTCGACTTGCTCCGCCGGCAATGACGACAGCATGGGAGTGCCAGTTCCTGCCCCATTGCGTGTTCTGAGGCGACGTCGAGGCGGAGACTTGCGAGCCGCTGCCAACGTGGAAGATTCAGAGCGGCTCTCTTTGGTGCGATCACACTCTCTTGGGTCCTTGGCGACGTATACAGAATCAATTCGAAGCTCGTATCTGCTTAACACACGGCCCAATTCGGCTGGCTACTCGTCGCCGGGTGGGCGCGACGAGGTATTCTCTCTTGGCAATTTGACCAAGAGGGCCGTCAACAGCCGGCTTTCGCTCGTGGACGCTCCGTGCGACAAGGCCATTATGCGTCGGTCGTTTGAGAAGGAGGCACAAAAGCTGGCACAGATACCAGACGATGAGGATGATGACGGAGGTATTGAGTCTGCTCTGCTTAAGCTTGAGGGCAAGTACAATAAGAAGGCTTCCAAGCTCGACGGGACAAGAGTGGAAAAAGCAGCGCGTGGCACCACCAAGTCAAGTCTTGGGCAAGATGACGAGGCCAACAATGGCGCCTCTGCTCTGGGGCCAGGACATGTGGAGACAAACGGCTGCAGGGCGAATGGGGAACAAGGACGCACCAAGGAAATGAAGTCTTTCCTGTCGATGAACTCGGACGAGTCGTACTGCTCCATTCCACTACTCGAGAGAGGGCTTTCCCACCATGGCAGCAGCAGGGACATTGGTTCATGGGAGTGGAAGGAGCAGTCTGTCGTGCAAGACTCGGATCAGGGACATGTTGTTGCAGTCTCCAAGCGGGCATTGCATTCAGCGGGCCAAGTGCAACACCTGTCGTTTGACATGGTGCAGAAGACGGACAGCATAGAGAGAATTATGCCCGGGGCAACAGTCCCCTCGGCACAAGCGCGAGACGAGTCCTTTCTCGACGATCAGAGCGCACAAGGCACCGACGTATCGTCTGACATGTCGAACCACAGCGCCGAGTCTGTCGATGTTGATGACGGAGACGCCTTCTTCTCCAAGTATCGGTCTCCCGCGTATCCGCCCCGGACCACGCCATCGAGCTGCAACTCGATGCCGACTAGACTGCTGTCGTCGGATGCAGGCAAAGACGCCAGAGGACACAAGCCGCTTCCGCCCACGCCTGTTCTCACGCCTGTGACGCTGCCCAAGACGGCGCCAACATCGCCCCGTCAGCCGGCTGAGGCTGGCCCGGCTCGAAAATTCTCTGCTCACTTGCCCTTTATCCTGGCCTTTGACTCGGACATATTGGCCCAACAGTTTACCCTCATCGAAAAGGATGCACTCAATGAAATCGACTGGAGGGAGCTCATTGACATGAAGTGGAAGAATGCCGCTAGGAGCGACTGCCGCTCATGGGTCCACTTTCTCCGCAACACCGACGCTCAAGGTGTCGAGGTGGTGATTGCTCGGTTCAACCTCATGGTTAAATGGGCCATATCCGAGATTGCCCTTACTCAGAACACACAAGAACGAGCTCGATGCATCATCAAACTCATCCACATTGCTTCTCACTGCCGCCGCTATCGCAACTTTGCTACACTGGCCCAGCTTACCCTCGCCCTGTGCAGCAGCGACGTGTCGCGCCTCAAGGCGACTTGGCTCTTGGTGCCCGCCCATGACGTTGAGACTCTCAAAGGCCTTGAGAACTTGATGACGCCCACCCGCAATTTCCATGCCCTGCGTCAAGAGATGGAGACTGGTTCTGATTCTGGGTGCATTCCCTTTGCTGGAGTCTACACTCAAGACCTGCTCTTCAATGCTCAGCGACCATCCGTCTTGCCCGACGCCTCATTGCTTGTAAACTTTGAGCGATGCCGCGTCACCGCCATGGTGGTCAAGACACTTCTTCGCCTCCTCGAGGCCAGCACACGGTACGCCTTTATGCCTATTGACGGCATCACTGAGCGTTGCCTCTGGATAGGAGCTTTGAGCGATGTCGAGATTAGACGCCACTGCAATGGCCTCGAATAAGCCTCCAATCGTGTCTTTTCCCCCTTGCTACACTCTCATTTTCTTCTCCTACTCTTTTTATACACTTGCCATCAAGTTTTCGGTGCACGACGCTTTACCAGAAGCAATACATCACACTCAAGAGTCAACACAGGCCTTCGTTTTCTGCTATTCGGCTTTCCTCTTTCATATCCCAATGGGACTTGCGCCTTTATATACCCCCTCAGCAACTGCGCAGACGCTAATTCAACGAGCCTTTTTTTTGTTGCTCTCTTCTGCTTCTCTCCTTCTTTTTTTAAAAAAAACCCAAAAAAGACAAAAAAGCAAACAATAAAAAGAAACCAAAAGAAACGCGCGTGTCGTGGATAATTCATGCGGATACCCATTTCTGGACTTTGCATCTAACTTTGCTCCTCCCCTTTTTTGTAATGTCAAAATCAGATGGCACCCAGCGAGGAGTCGACAGACTTCTTTTATCATTTGTCGTTGCTCAGGGGGTGATGCTCGTCATCTTGCAAGACACACAAGGCGGCTACGTCTTGGCAGATGTCCTTTCTTCTTTTCTCACATCTCTATTAACCCGTCCTCACGTGAGGGCTGGGACTGTGAATAAAGGCTTGCCGGCTTGGGTCATATTGGCTTGTGGCTTGCATTTTGTATGTGCGCAAGCCTTCTCCCTTTTTCTTTCTTTGTTTTGTTCCCCAACTTGGCGGTTCAAGAGGTTGCTTTGCCGTCATAACAGCATGGAGATGCTGGTTAAAGCTCATAGAATGGGGCCAATGCTTGGACACTGGCCCGTAGTAATGGCGCTGGCGCATGCCCTTGCCGCCTTGCAATTGCTAATCCAGGAGCTACCTATGTTTCAGGAGCTTCACATTATTTCGAGAATTAGTCCTTTTTTTGAAACCAGCAACTCTGGACATGGGATACGGCCCAACAAGGGCGTCGCGATAGAGTGAACAATCAAAGGCTGTCATCATGGCCTCACAAAGACGAACGAGTAGTCACAAGTCTGGGTGAATTCGATCCCTAGTAGTAGGCAGGTATTCGATAAACCCTCCAAGGATCCCATGGCGGGGTGACGATCAAGTACATCCCACTTGGATAACACAGGGCTTTCCCTCTATCTCCTTGCACGATTACCCAACCGCACGCCGGAGAGCGAGTATCTTTCCCTCATGAGTGCCTCCAAACAAACCACGGTTCCAGACAGCGAATATAGCCCGGCCCAATGCCTGCCATGATGACAAAAAGTACTCAAAGCCTTGTGACGAACAGGCCCCGAAACTGTTGCCAATTCATGCCTCTTGTTACCACTGAGCCTCCTTGGCACCATCGGCCCACTCGGACGGAGCAGCGCCAGGGGCGGCACCAGCAGCACCCCATTCACCACCAGCCTCTGCGCCATCCCACCCAGTCGCAGCAGCAGCACCAGTGAAGCCAGCAGCGGGGGCCTCCCAGTCGCCGCCGGCACCAGCAACGCCCGTCTCAATGGCGGCAGGACCCTGCTCGTCAACGCCGGGCAGCTTGTCCTCCTCGACCTTATCCTCAGCTTCGGCCTCGGGATCACGGTCTGCAACTACTAGTCAACACAAGACTGAAGCATGTGGGCTTTTTGAGAGCACTTACAAAAGTACAAATCGGGCATCACGTCCCAGGGTGTTTCACGGTTGTAGATGGTGCCGCGAAGACGAAGGACTTCGCGAGCGAGAAGCCACCAAATAGTGCCAATGGCGTTACGACCCTTGTTGTTGGTGGGAATGGCAACGTCGACGTATTCAGTAGGAGAGTCAGTGTCGCAGAGAGCGATGACGGGAATGTTGACGTAGCTAGCCTCCTTGATGGCCTGGGCATCGGTGCGAGGATCCGTCACGACAATGAGGCGCGGTTCCTTGAAGGAGCGCGTGATATAGTTGGTAAAGCTACCAGGAGTGAAGCGGCCGGCAATAGAAGAGGCGCCTGTGTGGGCAGCAAACTTGAGCACGGCGCGCTGGCCGTAGGGACGGGCCGAAATGACACAAATGTCGGCAGGGTTGTCAATGGCGACGATGATGCGGGCGGCCAGAACAATCTTCTCCCTATGACCTTGTCAGTCTTTTTGCTGGCATGACTATGCAACCAGCTCGGGCACGAACCAGGTCTTGCCAATGTTCACAATGTTTACACCATCGGCACGAGTCTTCCATAGATAAGGCTCCATGTGGACTTGGAGATTCTTGCTTCCAAGGTGACACTGAGCCGCCAAAAGCATCTCAATGTCCTGGCTTGTCGCATTGAGAACCGAGGGGAGACTTGGAGGAGCCATCTTGACGGACTTGTGCTCGAATGGTGACAAGGGCCGAGATGGGGGAGCCGAAAAAAGTTGTCTAATAGCTTCACCTAGCAAAATGCTAGAAATGTGCGCGGGAGAAAGAGCCCTGAGTGCGCTAGACCATCTCGGGACTAGCCCGAGCTTGAGCCGGACCTCGAGATGTAAGAATTCAGAGGTCTGCACGTGACCAATAGCGCTAGGCTGTTTCTGGAGACATCACAGACTTCAAGCTTTTGTGGGATATTTCTTTGCTTTACTGAAGCGTGCGATACGTATAATCATGCCGCTCAGATTAGAGGCGCTTCAGCGCCTAAGCCGTCTTCAAAGTATGTCACCTCAAGGAAGTGTGCCAATTCTTCTGAGAGAAATTCTTTTGGACTAACCACCCGCCAGTCCGAGCAATATCCCCAAAGTTCTTGCCTCTGATGCAAGTGGCCAGCATCTCCCAGCGCGAAAAGAAACGCAAGGCCAAACTAGACCCATACAAATGGGCACAAGCTCAGCAGCGCAAGAATGCCAACCTGGAGCGGCGCCAGGAACTTGAGAAGCAACGGAGTGAAGAATGGGGTCATTCAGCCTGGGGCAAGACGACACCCTTTCTCGAGTCCCTGGATTCAGCCGGTCAGGAGAAATTTACGCCCATCCGCAAGGGCCCCATGGACGAGATTCTTGAGAAGGCACGTCCATTGCCCACGACACCAGGGCTGCGTAATCACTTCCTGACCGACGCCGAAGTCAACGAGGCAATACAACATGCCCAAATTCTCACCAGACGCATAGAGCCATTGGTTACCGTTCAGAAGATGGGAGGAAATGACTCAAAAGGAGCTGGCTCAAGCAACATGGACAAGGACCTTGAGCAGCATCTCAAGGCTAAAATTGTTATTGACCGGATAACGGCCCTGGACCACGGAACTTCCCGTGACCGTTACCGCGCAAACGTGACGCGAATTATCAATGAGTTTGGTCGTCACAAGACGGACAAGTTTCTCAAGCCGAAGCCAAAGGGCATCTTGTCAAATCCCAGAGTTGAAAAGCCTAAGCGAGCAGGTCCAGACACGGGTAGCTCGGAAGTACAGATTGCTCTTCTCACCGCCAAGATCAGAAATCTGAGCAAGGCTTTAGATATCAATAGAGGCTATAGAGACAAGGCCAACAAGCGCAACCTGAGGCTGTTAGTACACCGGCGGCAAAAGCTACTACAGTACATGCAGAGGAGTGAAAGGGGCAGCGAAAGATGGACGCACATGCTTGAAAAGCTGGGCCTCACACCAGCCACTTGGATGGGCGAAATCACTGTATAGAGAATCTGTGAAGTACTTGTATGTATATCCCCTAGCCAGCAATTCGAGGACAATTCATGGCCGGACATGGCTCTCTGGCCTGCGCCCATGTGCGCCAAACACAACCTAAGACTACAGCATGTGGTAGGGTCAATTCAAAAAAAGAACAAGAGCAAAAGGAGCCCGAAAAGAAGAAGGCAGTGTTTCATCAAAAAACACTGATGAAATTGCCAATACGGTCCTTTTGGTTCTGGGCAATGCATTCTGCGATCCACGTAATATTGCGTATCTCCTGTTAAAACGTCAGTAGCCGTCTTGAAAAAGCACTGTATGATAGAGTACCTGTTCTCTCAATTTTACCCATGCGTAGATGATGGCATAGGTGAACTGCCTAGTAAAAGCACTCTTGGAAATCTCCATTTCCTTCTGGTAAAACATGTCTTCTAAAGACTTGCCGTCGGCTGAGCCGCCGCCCATGTTGCCGGGTCCTGACGAGCCGCCTAGAGAAACAGCATCAAAGAAGGTCTTGTAGTCGTGGACGCCATCTACGGCCAAACGCACGCCTTCTGCATCATCTGCCCGAGACAGCATCAGGGTGCCCTCAGGATAAAGTTTACCGAAGCTTGGGTAGAGCCTCTTACGGTCTGCCTTGCTCAGCTCTGTGCCAAATGAATTGAGGGTAATGTTGATGGCGCGCCGGTCAGCCTCAAACTCGAGAATTTCGGACATGACCTCTGCGGTTGGGGACCCAGCCATGTCGGGATGTGTGTTGACAAAATCGTAGAAATCTTCCAGGTAGTTCTTGTAAAGTGTGTTTCGTACAATCTCAATGTTAAGCTCGTCAAGGTCTTGGTGACTAAGACTGCCCTTGAAATAAGGAGCCAGAGGTGTTTCGATCAGAACGCTGTTATAGAGCTCTTCAATATTGGTGGCGACGCATAGGACGGGCATCGTCTCAAACCAGCCAAGCGGATGGCATCGCTCCAGTAGCTCACGAGTATCTCTCTCGTGGAGCGTGCCTGTAATGAGTAGGGCCACGTTGTCAATCATGTAACCATATGTGACATAGTCCATAAACGTTGCCAACGACCCAACAGCATTGGCACGAACATAGCGAAATTCGGAGATGAGTTTGTCCGTCGTTTTGGAGGCAAGGCTTGAGGTGGAAGGATTCGGAGGAAGAGACGCGAGGAAGTCGCCATAGGCAGGGCCAAGCTGGAGTTTGAGATCTGTCCCGGCTCATGAGTAAATACAATACGCAACAGCCAAAGGCTCAATTACGCACCATCAATCGTTTCACACTGCGTCAAGTTGTTGTAGGCCGAAGCGGTCAATAGGCTATTGCGGTATCCACGTACGATTCCTTCAACGTATCTGCCATGTGTGAGCTCCTGCCTGGGACGTCAGATCAGCGACTCTTGGTCTCTCACCCGTTGTTGACGTTGAAGTAGAGGCCCTCCATTTTGCCCGACAGTCAATGATGGCACGGCGAAGCGTTGCTCTGGGATGGAGGTGTGGAAGTCGCAATGGCGTCTAATATCTTGCTCGTGACGGGTGCCACGGTCATGAAGCAAGTTGCGCAACCTGCGAGGCATCCAAGATACTTCAAGTTGTATACGATACTTATACTTGTGAACGCACCCGCAACTGCCTAAGCGGTACCTCGAGCTAATTGAGCTCGGATCGGATATTCATACTGCCGACTTTCTGCCGCAGACACTCTGACTAAAGAAAAAAGGGCCAATTTTTTTTAAGTGGGGTCTTGAAATGCTCCTGGGAAAAAAATTATCATGGCACGACTTTGACGCGCCTGCCCTCCACCTCTCTTCAGCAACTACAAGCGCAAGAGCAAGCGTACAGGCCTCCTTTTGTCGCTTACTCTCTCTATTGGGAGCCTGATATTGGCCACAATGTCCCTCTTCGTGCTTGCCGAGACGCCTGCGGGGTGAGTTCCCAGCTCCTGGCTATAGCTCTTATGCCCTGCCTTGTCTCTGCTTCAGTTTTCTGACAAGCAACAGCTACGGCCTCTTCAAATCAGCCGACAAGAAGCTTTTCAAAAATGATGATGTTGCCGCTGAGCTGAATCGGCCCGAAAAGCTGGTAGAGATGTGAGCGCCCCGCCTGAGATTTAGTCTATGTTAAACGTAGACCATATACTTACCATGGAATATGTTGCTAGGCTCAAACTCAAGAAGTTTGTCAAGTTTGAAAGCGCAGCTATGGCTCTCGAGGAAGCCGCCTCTCTGAGGGACGGCAAGGTCCCTCCTCTGCTAACTAGTCTGCTGGAGGACCTCCAGTCGGAGAAAAAGGCCTCGCTTGCCGTTGCCGATGCCAAGCTTGGAAATGCGATTTCCAGCCTTCCAAAACTCAACATCTCTCCAGTTTCTGGTTCAAATACCATGGATGTCTTTCGAGGCATTCGAGAACACCTGCCCTCGTTGATACCAGGTCTTGCCCAGGAAAGCATCGATCGCATGTCTCTTGGCCTGTCGCACTCCATCTCGCGGCACAAACTCAAGTTTTCCGTTGATAAGATAGACTCGATGATTATTCAGGCAGTCAGACTGATTGACGACATGGATAAGGAACTCAATCTCTTCGCAATGCGTACCAAGGAATGGTACGGCTGGCATTTCCCCGAGCTCGCAAAACTGCTCAATGACAACATTGCCTATGCTCGCTTGGTGGTCGCCGTTGGCTTCCGTGCCAATTTTTCAGAGACTGATCTATCGGAAATCCTTCCCGAACATATCGAAGAAGCTGTCAAAAAGGCTGCCGAGATAAGTATGGGCACCGACATCACCCAAGACGACCTGGACAACATTCAGTCCTTGGCGGAGCAGGTAATACAGTACACAGAATATCGTGGCCAGCTCTCTTCATATCTCGAGAGTCGTATGCGTGCAATTGCACCAAACCTGACTGCTCTGCTCGGCTACCTTGTCGGTGCACGACTCATCGCTCACACTGGCTCTTTGATGAATTTGGCCAAGTGCCCCGGTTCTACAATCCAGATTCTTGGTGCCGAGAAGGCACTCTTTCGCGCCCTCAAGACAAAGCATGAAACCCCAAAATACGGTCTCATTTATCACTCTTCTCTCATTGGACAAGCCACTGGAAGCCACAAGGGAAAGATTGCACGTATGTTGGCAGCCAAGTCTGCTTTGGGCACCCGTGTCGATGCTCTTGATGAAAATGAAGAGCAGGACGATGATCAGCGGTCGCTACTTGGCGTCGCGAGTCGCATTAAACTCGAGAATTTTTTGCGGAAACTCGAGGGCAAGCCTTTGCTTCCTGCCGGCGCTTCTATTGCCCCCACTGGCGAAGTTACAACGCCTGCCAAGTTTACTTTGAACGAGACGCGCAGGTACAACGTGAATGCCGACGGCGTGGTCAATAACACCAACGGGGAAACTTCTGTCAAAAGCAAAAAAGTCAAGAAAATGATTGAGGAGGTTGAGGAACAAAGCGACGAAGACATGAAGGATGCCAACGAGGGCAGCGATGACGTCGAAACTGTGGCTACTCCTGCCAAGTCGAGTTGCGCAAAGTTATCCACAGCCGAGTACGAACGGCTAGCCGCTCTGTCTGGCTTATCAGTCAAGAAATTCAAACGCAAGTATGAGCGAGGAGACGTGCAGCTCGGCAGCGAGGGCAGTCTCAAAGTTTTTAGCAAAAAGGAGCTCAAAAAGATGCGCAAAGCTGAGGGGAATGGTACTCCTCTCAAGATGACGACGCCAATAAAAACAGAGCCCATGACAGATAAAAAGAAGAAAATCAAGCTTGAACAAGAGGATTCTGTTAAGGCGGAGCCAACATCAGACAAGAAGAAGAAGAAGCGCAAGCACGAGGATGAAGATGACGATGAAACACGGAAAGAGAAAAAGCACAAGAAGAAGCGTCACTCGGAGGCCTGAATGGACTGGTCTATTCCAGCGAATCATTGAGATCACTGCTCCGAGAGCCACAACAAGACGCGGCCCGAGCGAGATAAATGGACACGGCCCAACTACTGTAGTTGCTATCGGGCCGTGGAAGCATGGTGAATGTGCTCCGGCCTTCGCATAGCTGCGAATACTATTGCTGGTCGGCGTTTACGGAAGGGCGCGTAAAGCATTTGGCGTGAGGATTCACCGTTTGAGACTCTTGTTGTCTTTCGATTTTGTCTTGTCACGTTTCTGGTGGCTGAATTGCTCACTCCTAGTGTGCCCACACGAAATTGAGACGAATGTATTGAGACATAGTATAGGTCTTTGATAGCTGCACGACACGCTGCCACAGGGGTCCATGATGGCCTTTTGAGAACGTGCACCTTGGCTAATTTCATGTCGACTCGGCAAAGTTTGAGATTCACACATCATGTGGAGACTTGGTGAATTAGCAGCTATAGATTTCTCGACACGAATACAGAGCGCAGTGTAAGTACACCTAGACAGGTGTGTCGCTGGGATCAGGTCTTGAATGAAGACAGCTGAGGTAAAGTCAATAGAGAACAGATAATCCTAGGTAGATTTGAACAATATGACAAAAAGGGTATCGTATCGTGAACCGTGAATAAAAAGTAACCAAATCTGGGCAGAATATCCAATGGTGTCATGAATCAATCATTGCCAGTCATGGTTAGATGTTCTCCACGACACGAGCATTGATGGCATGCTGGAAGCCAGCGTCCTCATCACCAAAAGCGAGCCGTTGGCCATGGTGGTCGAGGGCGTCGCTTGCCTCACCAGGCTTCTGCGATGCAGCAACAGCGTTGATGGCGTTGCTAAGGTTCTGGCTGGCGCCTGGCAGGAAGATGACCTTGCTATTTGCAGACTTGGCCATGGCTTGCATGGCCTCGAGATAGCGAATCTGCATGGCAGGTGCCGAGCTGAGGATATCGGCAGCCTGACGCATCAGCTTTGCAGACTCGACCTGGGCAAGGTAACATTAGTATTGAAAAAGAATATGGCGTGGGCTTGGCAAAAGACAAACCTCTGCCTTGGCGGCAATAATCTTGCTTTCGCCGATGCGCTTACTCTGGGCGGCCATGGAAAGCGACTCCTGAAGATCCTGACTAAAAACGATATCCTTGATGAGCATGCTCTCGACCTGGACTCCCCATCCGGCAGCCACGTCCTCAATGATTTCGCCAATCGACTGTGCGATTTCCTCGCGGCGCTCTACAACATCTTGCAGTACACGGGCGCCGACCACGTGGCGCAAGGTAGTCTGCGTGCGTTCCATGAGGGCCTGACGAATATCCGAGATGCCAAATGCAGCCTTGTGTGGAGCAACAATGTGGTAGTAAATGACGGAGGTGAGGCGGAGAGTGACATTGTCCTTTGTCATGCAGAACTGCTCGGGCACCTCTGCTGTCTGAATCTTTACATCAATGCGAATGAGCTCCTCGCTCAGAGGGTTAATCTTGACTAGGCCAGGGTCGACAGCCTTGTAAAAGCGGCCAAACTTGGTCACCAGGCCGACATAGCCTTGATGCACCTTTTTGTACGGGTTTGGAAAACAGATGCAGCAGGGCACAGCACCAACAGTACCCAGACAAGAGCCAAGAGCATTGACTGCGATAAAGTGTCAGAGGCGAGGGCAATCAAGGATGCAGGCTTGTGCATACTCATGCTGCCGTACCAGCCCTTTGGGTTGGCGTCGTCGCCCACTAGAGTGGCGTAGCTGCGCTGCAAATCTTCCTGCCGGGGCGGAATGACGGCCATGTTTGCCTGGGGCTGGAAGCCGCCATCGCTGCCCTCAGTGAGGGCTGAGTGCCGGCCAGGGCCGAGGGGCTTGGAAGATGAAGAGCCTTGGCCGTTGAAGCCCGACATTGTAATAATGGGCTCCGTCGATGACGTGGTGGAAGCCGTGGTTACGCAACAAAACAAGTCGGTCCTTGAGTGACTGCGTGCCTGCAGCAAGCCTTGTAACAAAGACGGGATCTTGGAGTCTCGACTTGGGCAAAGGGAAAAATCAGGTCAAGCTTTGCGTAAAGCAGTCGCAAGGAGCCGAGCTGAAATACGCCACAGGCTAGAGAGATAACAAGTCACACCAGGAGCCAAGGAGGATGCGCCTTCCAATGGCAGCTTTATAGGTCGATCGCGGGGCAGGTGCATCCGAGGACTTGCAGGCAAGGGACGCGGCAACTATAGCAAGGGGTCGTTTTGCAAGAGCCATGTACCTGCACCTGTACCTGTACCTACTACTGCCCACGCTACCAGCAGTGTATACATAGTACTACTACTACTACATGCTGCGCCCACAGCCATCATTAACTAGTACTAGTAGTACAGTAGTAGTAGGTGCCTCCTCTTGGGTGCGCCCATGTGCAGCAACCCTCTTGGCGAGGCAGGGCAAACCAGCCTTGAGGCTTAGCCCAAGGCTTAGCTCTTGTCAAAGCGGGGCAAGCAACAGCATATGTACTCACAGAGCCCATGATAGCAAAAAAGTAAAATATTAGGCCACGCAATTCGACTTGCTATATAGTTGCAGCGTGGCTATGCAACAAATACAGGCTGTCATTCGCCTGTCCAAGAACAATCTGCCCATTTTTCTTACCTCGACAATCTCATGATAAGTACCCGCGGAGGGAAATTAGCACATAGAGTCAGCCTCACCTCAGCAGCAATCGCCAAGAAAGAGACTGGCACGAGACCAGCTACCAATTGCCACCATGGCAGCTGACAAGAAGAATTGCCAAGCCGCTTACGCCCACTCGTCCGAAACTCGTCAAGTCTGCCTGCCTAAAACCTCAATAATTTCAACCTGACCCAACTACAGGCCATCAAGCAACATCAAACCGCTCTATCAAGTCTACGCTAGTCTTGTCGCTCCGCAATAAAACCATGACTTAACCCGGCACAGGCACCCGATATTGCACACCAAACCATTTCATTCCCAACGTATCCCTTCAATGTCCGGCATATCATGGCGTCGTCATTCACATCTCAAGCACCTGGGCCAACCTTGAAGCCTCGACCTGTAAACATACAAGCCCTTCAACGAAGTTCAGGTTCCCGCATAAAATCGGGAATTGTGAAACCAGGCTCATTGCTATCAATTCGAGTGGCGGCAAGACCCTGTGAAACATCCAAAATGTCTCTCAAATCATCATCATGGGCAAAATATCCAGGAGGCTGCCGAGCCTCCGTGGACACGTCCTCGTGAATTTCAAAATCTTGCGAGGCGAGAGCGCTTGAGATTCTGTCCTGTGCCGAAGTGTCTCCTTCGTGTGCGTATATCTTGATGCCACGTAAGTGTGTGTCCTTGCCATTCTGGTGGTTTTCTAGAATTTGCATCTGCAGGACCCATGATACCAGAGTGAGGCCGTCTGGCTCACCTCCCGCATTGTTAAGCGGGACCTGCTGCCATCCAACAGGCCCATCAAGGTGCATCGTGGCAAACTCGATGAGATTGTTCTCACTTGTGCCCGACTTGAAGACAATCTTGGTGGGCGTGTAAGATTCGTCCTCATTGTAATCAACATGGAAGCGAATTTCGCGGATACCAACTCGCTTGACAAAATATATGGTGAGCTTGTGCGGCTGGGGCCCGTCAGATCTAGCAAGACGCATCAGCCCTGGGTTCAACGCCTGAATTTTCATACGCCTTGACCTACTGCCAAAACTGCTTGAGATCATCGCTACGGAGCTGTGCAACGCCACAGCCAGGTTTATGGCTACTGACGGTGAACTTGGCCAGATTGGAAATTTCCTTGAGCCCAAGATCAGCAGGGTCCATCAAAAGAGCAGCGTCTTGATCTTCAACGCTAGTGTCGTCGGCATCATAGTTTTCTTGTGACAAGGCGCCGTGATCGGTTTCCTCTTCATAGGCCATGGCGTCCAAGTTGTGCTCCAGGCCGGGAGCAGCACGAGACATGGTGAGGGCGCTAAGGTCGGGATCGGAGCTAGAATCGCCAATGGAATCCAGTGTAGAGCCAAGGTCATCTGCGCGTGTCCCATTATCAGCTAAACAATCAACATTAGTATAACTGCCAACTTTATCTGGGTGTATGTGCACCTAGGGTTGGAAAAGGGGCTTGAATTGATGTAATATCGGAGGATACAGGTGGTCTGTTTTCCTGATCACTAGACGGGGATGCTCTACGCGTCGGTTCGCGCAGATGAATAAGCTCGCCAGAAACGTTAAAGGCGAGCTCCTGCAAGGGCTTCCTCGTCAGGGGCAGTTGATAACTATGGTCAGCGTTGAGGTAATCCGAGTCTTCGCTATCATCGTCGTTTGAGCTAGCGCTAGAGCGCACAAGAGGCGTCCAAAAATCCTGAAAGATATTCATGGCCCAAGTAAAGACAAGCAAAGTAGGCGATGTATGGAAGGATATCAAGGAAACGAAGGAGGGGCAGGGGCACAATCAGGCGCTTCTCAGGTCTTGGATATGATGCAAAAAAAATGAGAGAATAGATTCTTCAATGTCGGCAGAAGGCAGATGGGTGGGACAGAGGGGCCTTTTGAGCCTTTTTTTTGGGGGTGCAACAAAAAGGGTACTGCCACTTGCCTGTGCGTAAGCGACCAAAGGTTTCGTGACGTCGACGTAGCATGTGGCTGGGAGACGAGGTGCTCGGGTTGCTCGGGAGGGCTTGCTGCTGGCCACGGCGATGCAAAGCTGCTGCCAGTCCTGCTACTCTTGGCCTTGAAACCGACTGCCTCAAACGAGGCTGAATTGGAGGGAGAGGAGGGGTGGAAGAAGGGCCTTGGCTATCGCTTGGTTGAGAGGGATGGCTGGCATCCATTGTGAATGATGAAAGGCTAGTGGCCCGCCAACAAGACTGGGACTGGCTACCGAGCCATCTTAGCCGTGCGAGTCAAGGCTAAGGCTTGAGGGGCCCTGCGCTGCGCGTATGCAGGAGCTGAGGAAATTCATGACGAGTTGTCAAGTCATGACGCGCCATCACGTGTCTGCGCGCTTGGCGTGCGCGCTATCACGTGAGCAAAGTCTGGGTTGAGAGGAGCACTGATGCTCGCGGGACTCAACATTCCAGCCACCAGGCCTTATCCTTGATGCTGGGGACTTTGCCCGGCCGTCTCGGTCTCCCACAGCCACGGAAAGCTCCTCATCTGCTTCCCCAGCATTAGCGCCAGCATCAAGACGAAGCAACCGTAGCCGGCCAAGAAGCCAGATGCGAAACAAGCCCAGTGGCCAAAGCTGCTGTTGGCGTATCCATCAAGACGAGCAGCAACAGCCATTTTGCTCAAGCCGTGCCGGTGTACGTGTGTCGTGCGTCGCGACAAGAGTCTTTCTTTGAATGATGGACAAGAGCGTCGTTTCTGGCACATGTGTGGTGTTTGGACTGGGCAAAAACAAGGTGCTCCGTAAAAAGGAGGCGACAAATAATTGAGTTTACATGCAGCAATACAGAGACTACAGACTGTGTCTTAAATGTTAGAGACGGTCTAGCATCTCGGCAGTCTTACCTGTCTGCAATGATTGACATTTGAGGGAGGCCTTGACTCACTTACTAGTCGTCTCACAATGTTTGTATTCCCCCTCCCCCCCCCCCCCCCACTCCAAAAAAGGGCGGCATGGAGTTGAGGCTTTGGACTTGACCTAGCCTCTTTTATTTTATTTTATTTTAGAGGGGGAGGGTTTGCATCACCGTTTTCCTCGGCAGCGTTGCTTTTGTCGGTCTCGTGGCCCTCGTCCGCTGGCTGATGCACCGTACAGCTGATGAACCGAGTGCAAACCAAAACTGCAAACATGACTTGTTTGAAGCGACGGAGCAACATGATATGGTGGAACCTGTGGCTGACTGATGGCACCCAGTCCTCCTTGACCTACATGGTCCCCAAGGAATGATGCAAGGGGCAACGAGTAAAGTCTTCAAGGTTGCAGATTGATTGTCGGATACTTGTTTGCATCAGGTGCTTGCCTAGACAGGCAGCCCAAGACACGAGCCCAGAGATGAGAGACAGCCTTGTTGGCTGCTTGGGGCACCACATGGCTAATAAAGGCAGGGAGTAGCATAAGACAAGCGCAAATAATGCCCACGTAGACCTCGACGGTGCTGAAAGAGAAGCACAATGGTGGTTAGCAAGACAAGGATGGCATTGGCTAAGTGTGCAACTTACGCCCAGACAATGAACTTTGACATGATCCAAGTGGCATCAACAACGTCGTCTTGTAGCAGCCCTGTCAGCGCCAGGCGAATCAGACTGGCAATGCATGCTCTGGAGGCCACGTCAGCATCTTTGCCCTGGCCTGGCTCAAGCACCGTCAACGCACAACAAGCCCAGGCCAAAGACAGCCATGGCCCTAAGCTTGCGGGCCAGATGAAGATTGAGCCTCCATATTAGAGGCAGGGGAAGAAGCAGCACGTAGAAGTCGGTGACAGCACTCGACGCGGCAGAGACATAGGCAATGGGGACGCGGTTGAGACAATGGCCTGGCGTCGACGCGTCCCAAGTACGCTGGATCGGCGTGCAGGAAAACAGATTGACCAAGAATAAGACGGTGCTCAGGCAGGAAACAAAGCCGATGCCCAGGTCGATAAGGAGTCTCGCCATGCCTTGCTGGGCAAATATGCGGCGGTAGAAGAGGAGAAAGGTGAGTTTGATGGAGCCTGTTAGCACAATGTAAATGTACGACGCTATATCAATGTACTGTAGCCAGTCATGAGTCTGCCACTGCGTCGACTAACAAGCAGACAAGAGGGGCATATTGGCTCACCATCAAGGCCACAGGAAAGGAACCACTTGGCACATCCCACATGTGGCTGCCCATTCCCATTGTGAATGCTACTCCCCCGTTTAGCCTTTGGGGATGGAAACGCAGCCAACACCAAAGCACACGCACACTTGATGACCATGGCGGAATAGGCTATTGTCAGGCACTGTCAGTTTGACAAGATTAGCCTGGCCATGGAGTCTATGTTCTGTATTCACCGTGTCGACGTACATAAGAACAGAGGCAGCAATCTAAAACTTTTGAGCTTTCAACGCCAGTATCCATGACTCCAAAGACAGCCTACAGTCGTCAAGGCCCATGGTGGCCCGTGTGATGCGTATGCGGGTGTAAAGGCGCATCATGACAACAAGTGTTACTGCTGTCAGACACAGGCTGTGGACCACGATGTTTTGCAGCTTGTGGTTTTCGGAGCCGGGCGTGACTCGTGTCAGTGGAGCCATGACAGCCATGACGACAAATGGCCCGTGGCAAGGCAAGGAGAGAAAAAAAAGTATGGACTGGCGGCCGCGGCGTTTATGCTCTCTCCTTGAGAGCAGCATATTCAGAGAAAGAGTAACAGATTGGGACAGCAAGCAGGCTCCATTTAAGTACAGGGATTGGCAGACTCGGAACCAGCCTAAAGTGCACATATTACCTCGTCAAGGCTGCGTGCCGTCTTTGTTGCTCACTTTACCTACTGCTTACCCGTTGATGATGGTAAAAGCGGCCCTTTTCAAGTAGTCGGCCCGCATGCTTTGAACCTTGACTAGTCAGCGCGAGAAAGGGTAAGACAAGAATTTACATGGCAGATGACAAGTTTGGGCATTCCGTATTTATTTGGGATAGAAATCAGAGGCGCTTTGAACGACTACTAGTAGTAGTAGGTACTACTAGCCTCGCCAAGGTAGCCAACGAGTAATACAGTAACTTATAAGTAGGGTAGCTCGGAAAACAAGACTTGGACCTGGAGCTAGGCCCAAAAAATAGCTGTCCGTTGCAAGACGGCGGCTGAGGGAAAGAGGACAAAGGACACCAACGACGCCTCAACAAGGTCTTGTATTGCCAGAATCAAAGTTGGAAGAGGGGGGGTAAAAGTGGAAACGTCATGATGCAAACCAGCGCGTGTTGAATGGAAACTCGACATCGCCGCATTTGTCGTGGTCTTGGACCCACTGCTTGATTCTCTTGACGATCCAGCCGCTGTGATGGTGCAGCTGGTGGTCGTCTTGAGGCTCGGCCGGCCTGCCGTGCTTAATGGTGTAGCTTATGGCGCAGATGGAATTATGGAAGCGGTACTGGAAGCAGCGGTCGATGCTCTGGCAAGCGCGGCGACAGTCGTCGAAGCTGCGGTGGGCGGCGAGCTCGAGAGCCGACAAGTCTTGCCACTTGGCGCGCTTGAGCTCGTGGTCCGAGTATTGCCGGGCGGTGCGGTTGAGGTAGAAGACGCTGTCGCTGAGGTTGTCCCAGTGGGCACGCGAGGGCTCGAGTTTGTCCTCGACAAAGCGGTGAAAGACGTCTTTGATGCGCATGGGCCCTGCGAAGCGCCGCTCGACCTCGAAGCCCCAGAGATCCGACACGTCTTGGGCTCCGACGTGGTGCATGGTTGCTATGGGCTGGCACCACTCGTCGTGGGCATAGGGCAGCGTGTTTGGCTTTTCGCCATTGATGGTGGGCCACTGTGGCGCGGGTCAGTCTTTTTTTTTTTGTGTCTATACAGTAGTAGTAGTAGTAGTAGCAGTAGTAGTAGTAGTAGCAGCAGCAGCAGTAACAGCAGTAGCAGCAAGTTAGTAGTACTACTAAGTTAGTAGTAGTAGTAAGTAGTAGTACTACTACTACTAGCAGTGTAAAAAGACATGCACATACCGCATTCTCGACATCAATGCCCGTCTCGTTGTGCAGAGCAAGCGAAAAGACATAGTCGCCGCAGCACTCGCGCGTGACACGCTGGTCCCAGCGGTTGGCCACATTGGCCTGGCCGTCAAACATGGTGCGCATCGTCGCCTGCGACACGAGATAGCCGCTTCCGCCATGGCCAAAGGGAAAGTTGCCGACATAGGCCACGCTGCCAATGTAGTGTCTGTCGGCTGCGTCGAGCCTCTCGAGCCACTGCATGAGCGTCGGCCACACCACGTACGTGTCGGCGTCGACAAAGAGATACCAGTCGTAGTGCCGCCGCATGGCATACGTCTTCTCGGCCATGTGGATGTTTTTGTACTTGTCCAGCTTCCACGCCTCCTCGCCCACCTTGTGGTTCTTGTTGCACGCCTCTTGGTCCACGGGACACGTCTTTTGACGAAAGTAGAGCTCAAAGTCGCTGTTTTCCTCCTTGACCTGGGCCAGCACCGACTCCAGGCTGTCATGGACCTTGTGGCCTGCCACTCTCTGCTCCATGTCGCCAAACACGAGCAAGTCGGGCAGGCACTTGAGGTTGGTCATTATCTGGTTGGGCACCTTGCCATAGGCCTCGGATGCGCCCGTCTTCATGACGAGCAGCACCTTGGACGTGTCGGGGAAGTGTGCGCACTCGTCCGCCTCCTTGGCGCTGCCTTGTCGAGGCCCTTGGCTCGTCGGCGCCACCGCTTCATGGCCCGCCGGAGAAAGCTTTCTTCGCAGCGACGACAGCCCGCACAAGCTGCCGTCATGGCATAGCTCGCCCAGTCGTGACGAGGCAACTAGCAAGCCGCCGATGAAGACGCTAAAAGCAAGCAAGAGCAGGCTGGACCGTTTTGACAGCAGTCGCGGCGACAGCATGACGAGTACGGCCCTTCGTGATGGTTGCTCCTTGTCCAAGATGCCAAGCATGGCTTGCCGCCAATTGCTGCCTAGCAAGGGAAATAATGACGATGATGACAATAATGACAATAGTAACACTAATACAAATGATAATAACTGCGGCGGCAATAATAAGACCAACAAGGACAAGGACAATGCAGGCGGCAATGACAATGTTAACAAAATGTCGTGTCCCCTTTTCTCCTCTACACCATTCATTAGCCGCTTACTGCCAAAAGAAATGACTAAACAGAGACTGACAAAAGCTGAGGATAAGCCGACAAGTGACGGGCTCGCCATGGACATCAAGCCTTGCCACCATGCACTCAGAACAGGGGGGTCCAACACCCGGGGCACCATGGAAGCACATCTCATCAGGTGCGTTATCATGACTGGGTACAACCTGTACTACATTAATCACACACATACTACTCCATCCATCCATCCATACATACATACATACATACATACCTACTACTTCCTACCTATTACTAGTATGTACACATGTGTAGATGCTTGTTGTACATGCAGTGTTTTTTCTTTGACGCAGATTGCGACGCAGTGTAACCAAGGACGATTGTGGCCTTGGTTTTCTGTCGCCAACGCCTCGTCACAAAATCGTGCCACCAGTTGGACATGTCGCTCTAGAAGCGACGCTAGAAGACCCTCTTTTTTTTCTTATTTTTTCTTCTTATTCCCCCCCCCCCCTTATTTTTTCCCTTTTTTCTTTTTCTTCTTCTTGTTAGGTTCAGGGACAGTAGACGGATCAAAAGAATAATCCTAGTGTAAATTAGATCAAGTACTATTTTGACTAGCTCGACTTGTAGGAAAGCGGCACTAGTGCTCGTGATAATTCAAAAGGTAGTACTTTGCCCCTAGTCGTTTTATCGACTAATACCACGTGTTTGATGGTTGATTATTCCCGAGTTTTGCAACAAAAGGAAGGAGAAAAGTACGGCTCTTGAGATCTATAGATGGAGAGTGAGACGCTGCTCAATTTCAATAGAGGGAAAAATAAAAGTACCTGGGTATGACGTTCACTTGCCTAATCAGGTCGAGCTTTCAACGGGCGTCTGCGTTAGCGACAGGAAATGCCTCGCTAACCGTCGGTTGGGCTTTGATTGCAGCCAACGGCTCCTTTTAGTAGCATGTTGCATGTGAAGACGGAGTACAGGGTATGCAAGTTACAACTCGTCGTGTTGGTGCTGCTCATGGCCCTTCCAAGGCACCACGCTGCCTTGGGCAATGGCCTCGATGAATTGCGCCAGTGCATTTGCATCCAGGCCTGCAGCTGCTGACGGGTAGGGAAACTTGTCGCCCGTGTGTCGGTTCTCGACGACGAGTCCTTGTTGCGCGGGCAGCCCCAAGCTGCGTGAAAGCTCGGGGTATTCAGCCGAGTCGACAGTGACAAAATGGAGATAATCGCTATACTGCTTGGCCAATGGATTCATGATGCGCGCCTGAGCCTCGCGCCATGTCTCCTTATCGCTCCAATAATAGACGAGGCTCTTGCCTGTCTGGTAGATGCAGCCATGGTTAGCAGGGGCCATGCTCAAGGAGTCGTCGACACTACCTTTGCGTACTGCAATTCTGTCCTGCGGTTCAACTGGGGAACCAGCGGCTGGGCGCACTTTGCGAGAAAGCGCTCAAGATCGCCGGCCAGATCCAATCGAGTCTGCTCATGCTCCATGGAGTCTACATTGTTGCGACACTGGACAAAATCTGCCACGGTTGGCTCATGCGACACGAGGCCAAAGCTATATCGGTCATGGTACGTGGCGGCGAGAGAGGAGAAGCGTGCCAGCAGCGAGCCGTCATGGCTACCGATGTGGGCCACGAGCACAACGGCATCGCTGGCCAAGAAGCCGTCAAGGCCGTCGTTGGTGAGTTGGCTGACGACGGGGCGTCTGATGCGCCTGAGAAACGAGGCGATGCTGCCGACGAGTCAGATGACGCCAATGACGGCCATTGCATCATGAGACGGGACGTACGACGACGCCTTGCGCGGTCCCCGATATCGAACCATGGGCTTGTTGCGACGATAGAGCCGAATGGCAGGAAATGACACCACGTCGAATTGGACGCAGAGAGTGTCTGTCGTTGAGCAATTGACGCATGACAAGGGCACCTCGTCGTCAACGGCATTCCACTCGGGCAGTAGAGCATTGGTCGATTGTCTGCACATGTTGGTCAGCTCTTTGGCCTCTTGTCTTGGAGCCCGTCTCTGCAGCTCACGTTTCCGACTAGGCCAACCAAGCAGAGCATCATGGTCAGCGCCTTGTGGCAGAAAGCGACGGTGTCGTGGCAACCTACCGCGACAACTACCGAGGGCAAGACAGGGTCAGCCGCGTCGCGCAGTCTTGCGGGTGTGGCCACTTACATGCAACAAGGGTGTAGTCATTTTGGGCCATTTGCTGCCAGAGGGCAGCAGCATCACTATGTTTCCATGTGGCCGCGTGCCCAGCAGCGGCAAGAAGAAGGAGGCCGAGGGCGGCGCGTGGCAACAAGAACGACTTCATACTGGGTGCGACTGGCTGACTTGGGGTCTTGACTTGGAGTCTTGACTTGGGCCCTCGCAGTCTACCCAATGCTGTTGTAGTATATATAACAGACAGCGCTTGGCGCAGTTTGTGTCATGTCGCATGAGCGAATGATTGTCGCATCCGAGCGCGCAACAGACATTGGCTGTTTCAGCTGCGGTGCCATGATGCAGCAGGATTGTTGGAGCAAGTGGAAGAAATGCTTTGGAGTCTTTACAGAATGGGATAGGAATGAGATGTGCATGGCATATTAGTGTAATAGATAATGCATGGCATGGCCCAGGCCAAAAGCACAGCTGCTTGGACGCAGCCATGGCTCGTCTAGTAGTCACGATTACCATTGTGGCGGCGCTCAGCCTCTCTCTTGCAGACCAAGTTGGCCTTGGAGCGCAGCACGACAGCGGCTGCAGGCACCCGGGATACCAGGTCCATCTCGTCAGCTCCTCGCCGCTCGTCATGTACCTCGAGGGCTTTCTCACAGCCGACGAGAGAGCGCACCTCGAGCAGGTCGGGTAGGCAGCTTCCCGGGCAAGGCGGCAAGGAGCAAAAAGACTGACACTTGGGACAGCCAGGGACGCTTCAGCGACTCGGCCGTGGTGGCGGCATCGGGCGAGGCAGCAATCCACCAAGTGCGCACGTCGCAGTCGACAGCGGTGGAGCGCGACGCCGTTGTGCGATGCATTGAGCAGAGGGCACTGTCTCTCCAGGGCTTTGATAGGCTGGCGTCGCAGCTGGAGCCCATGCAGCTGGTGCGATACGGGCCGCAGCAGCGCTACCACTTACACACCGACTGGTTCACCGACCCAACACACGCAGCGGCACAGCAGGGCGGCAATCGGGCCAGCTCCATCTTTGGCTATGTCAAGGCGCACAAGCTGACGGGAGGCGGCACCCACTTTCCGCTGCTCGACGTGCCGCGCAATGAGCGCTGGTGTCGCTTCGTCGACTGCGACGCCGAGTACGACAGCGGCCTGACTTTCCGGCCCATTGAGGGCAACGCCGTCTACTGGGACAATATGCTGGAGCCGGGCCGTGGCGACGAGCGCACCCTGCACGCCGGCCTGCCCGTCGTCAGCGGCGACAAGATTGGCATCAACATTTGGACGCGAGAGGCGCCGCTGCCGCCCAACTTGCGCGACACGTCTTTGTAACCATTAAGCTGTTGTCTTGTTGCGTCGCGGGGCGTCAAGACAGTAGTAGTAGTAGTAGTAATAGTACTAGTAGTAGCAGTGGCAGTAGTAGCAGTAGCAGTGGCAGTAGTAGCAGTGGCAGTAGCAGTAGCAGTAGCAGTGGCAGTAGCAGCAGTAGCAGCAAGTTAGTAGTACTACTACTAGTAATGCCATTTTTTTTTTTGCTGCATCGTCTCCAGTCAGTCTCCTCCTCTACACGGCGCCCTGTCTGCCAAGCCCTTTGCAGAGCCCAAAACAGTAATGGCATTTTGCATTGTCTCTTTTGCATTGTCCACCTCTTCTCCTCTGCCCTCCTCAATCCCTAACGCCCGCCACTGCCTTTATTTTCCAGGGCAAAGGGCTGAGACGTGGCTGGCGAGGATACGAGCCTGTCGACAAGGCCCCTGAAGCCGAGGCACCGGCCCCTGACTAGCGTGCCTTCAGTCATGGCTGCCGACTCTTTGTTACTGGCCCTGGTACCCTCGAGGTATGCTTTGCCACTTTTAATTCCCGCGACCCCCCGCGACCCCCGTACCACGACATTGCATCCCTCCAGCCCCGATACCTGCTGACTACAGCCCATGCCATCTCGACACACCCAGCAGCAAGCAGCATAGCAAACAGCCACTACTACTACTACTAGTACTACTAGTGCCAACTACCACCATCCCTGACTCCCCTCGTCCCTCGTCCTTGGGCCGGCCTCCCTCTTCCAATAATACTACTAATTCAAAACACCGCCATCCCCCCCCTTTTACCCCCTTGACTTCCCTTGTTCCATGCAGTGGATGAACGATTAATTGGGCCCCGCTAAAAAGCACAAGGGCAAAAGGGAGACAGCTCGTCGTGTGCCTGCCGCTAGTCAATCCTGACCTTCTGACTTGGCCGAGTCTTTTCCTCTAGACTCGCTTGTCCCTCGCTTCGTCCAACTCCATCATCTTTGCACCACTCTCTCTTGCACCCTTAGCCATCGACACCATCTATCCATCCAATCCACGTCGTCATTGTAACTTGTTTCCATCGACTTCTGGCAATCCACTGTGCCGCGACAAGACAGACCGAGGGGCCTGGTCGTCATCCTCACCACCACTGTCACGGCCCATCTTAGCCCACCTTGGCCCATCTTGACCTACTGAGCATTGGGGCCCTAGTCCAGCCCTAGCAGACGCGTTGCTCCTTGTCAAAATGACGCTGACGGATGCCGAGCTCGACCGCGATTGGCAGCCAAGCGGTCGTCGTCCTCAGTCGTATGTGCAAAAAAAGGAAATACCCAAGCAGCCCTGGGGCCTTGCTGATAGTCTGCCTCTGGCTGGACAGTACCATTGCTCGCTCCTTTTCCCAGGAGCTGATGGACATCTTTCGCATCGAAAACTCACTGAGCGACCTGGACCAGCAAGTTGATAAACGGTGAGTCGAGACGACGACTTGTCTGCATGGCGGCTACTAATTTGCTCTGTGCAGGAGGCAAAACTTGGGCAAAAACAACGAGGAGCTGGCAAGCATCGAAGCACGTCTTCGTGAAATGGAGGAGCGTCTCAGCCGCAGCCAGCAATCTCGCCCTGGCGCCCCCAGCACCGAGGGGCCCAGTTCGTCCCTGTCTGGGCAGAGACGGGTCGACGTGCCGGCTGCCGAGTTGCCAGTCCAAGATGGCAAGTCGCGCTCACGGCCCGGCACAGCCCGCCCTGCCAAGCACGCGCCAAGCTCTGGAAAAATGCCCCCGACTCCTGGTGCCAGCGAAGGTGACTAGTTGCGGCCGCTCCTGCAAGCCGCCATGACTGGCTGGCTGACTTTGCTTTGGATTCTTGCAGATGGTAATGGCGAGGATTGACCGTCGCTCATGACGTCTACTCTCTGAGCACCGGCACTACCCGACGCCCTCACCCTTGCACTGCACAATGGACGCGGGCTCCCACTCTGATGGCTACGTGATGCACATTGACGATGCGTCTCGAGACTTGTTTTTGTCATCAATTCAAGACTACATGGACAGGCGTTGGAAGGGGCGCAAGGCTGTTTGCATTACTTTGCACGACAGCCAAGGCTGGATTGACGCCATCTATGCTTTTTTTCTGCTTTTGCCCTTGTCTTTTTTTCCCTTTTTTTTATGGCTGATTATGCCCATGTTGGCGTCGACAACTGTTGCTGGTTTTGCCATGTGCGGAATGGCAGGCAAGTATTGTAGGTGCTCTAGCGGCGACTAGAGTTGTATAAATGTCATTTCTAGGATGATGCAAAACAGGCTCTATTTCTGCCACTTGGCATTGACTCGCGCACTAGGAGAGCGAGCAACGAGGTTTGAAAAGGAGCAGGGAGCGTCAAGGCACAAGGCGCCCTATGCATGCCAATCACGGTGCTCAGTCGTGGTGGAGCCTCTTTGCTGAGCCAGGTTACGGGCAACAATGACAGCCTTGAGCATGACGTGGCCTCGCAGCTTCTGGTTTTGCATTCCGCCCCAGCAGAGCGAGCCATGCGACAGCTTGAGCCTGACATCGGGTAGGTCGAGCTGCGTCCAAGAGTCTATGCTGGTGCGCAATGACGTTTCCACTACCGCCGAGATGGCTATACCAAGTGTTTGAGCCTTCAATCTTTTCAAGCTAGGAGGAGCTGCTTGCATAGCAAACAAGGTCCATGTCCAGTCGACATTATCAACTAGTAATACTCTTACCAACTAGACCGCCTGTGTCAATCGCGGCATAGGAACCGTGAAGTATTCTGATCTGGTCCTCGTGGCCGAAGCGTGTCCCTCCATGTACTGCCATCCTATAGTATCAAATAGTTACTCTATACTAGGCCCAGCGCCAATCAATGTACTTTTCTCAAACATATTTGTATCATACCACTTACTCTTATGCTACTTCAAGTACAACATACCCTCGGCTAGCTCTTTTCTTCTATAAAAAAACACTGGATATCCCTTGCTTGACCCGATTCTATAATTCATCGTGCCTCGTCTTGTCCCCATGACTCTTCTCGTCATCCTCGTCGCTCTCCTTTGTCTCCCGTTGCTTGTCTTCTAGTGGCTCTTGCTTGGCCTCTTCCAACACTTGTTCATCCCCAGCCTTGTCCTTGTCCTTGTCCTTGTCCTTGTCTTTTTCTTCCTTCATCTTTTGCATCTTTTCCAGCATCTCCTGCAGCTCTAGCTCCGACACCCGCTCTTCACTCGGTTTGACCTTGGCCTTCTTGGACCCATCCGACTTCTTGGACTTGGGCGGTGTCTTACCCGTCTTGGCCTTGGTTCCTCGCTTCTTTGAGCTCTTGTACGCCAATTCCAGCGTCAATTTTTCCAGCGTCCTCCTTCGTTCCAGCAAGTCCTTGGACAATAAAACTGGGTCTGCTGTCGGTGGAAGAGCTTCTTGACGCCTCTCTGCATCTACAAGCCACTCCCGTGTCGACTTGCATAGCGTCTCAAGTTGCTGCACATCCTCTGAACTAAAGGGGGGAGACACAACGTCTGTCACTACTTCCACCTTTTCATTACTGTCCGTGCTAGCCTTGATGTCGCTATCTTGGGCATTGCCCACTTGATCCGCAGGTGGTTGTGAGGCAGAGCTGGAAGCTGGAGCTGGCATCGTAGAATTGGCTGCTTCAGCCTTGGCCCTTTGAGCCTCGAAATCTGCAATATCCTTGCCCAGTTTCTTGACCAGGTCCTGGGTCTGATTTAAAACTTGTTTGAAGGATGCAACAAGTTGCGGTCGTTCCACTTCTTCTGATATCCTCTTTTGAATTGGAGAAACAAGACTCGTCAAGTCTTTGAGTTTGGATTTCAGCATCTCTCTACTGGCATTGTCCCCTTCTTGGTCGAACCAATCACTCATCTCGCTCTGCACTGTTGCCAGCCTTTCTCGCTCTCCATCGGTTGAGTGAGTTATGAAATTATCGCTGGTAAGCAAGTCACGGACCTCGTATGTATATGCCTCTAGCTGATTGAGAGCCTCCTCACGCTTTGTCCTTTCCTCGTCCGATGCTGCGAATTGCTTCAGCCTGTTCTTGGCCTTTGCAAATTCAGGCCGAGACAGCGAGGAAAGCCCAGCTTGCTCCAAGACAAATTCGACAGGTATCGTGACTGTTTCCTTTTTGGTTACAGGCTTTGCTTCTTGGCTAGGCTCACCAGACTTGCTTCCAGTCTCAGAAGTCTCAGAAGTCGACGTGTCTTGGGACGACGTAGCGGCACTGACCGTTGAGGCTTCGCTCGTTGTTTTCTTTGTGGCCTTTTCCTGGGCATCAGAGCTCGTTGACACGCTCTGCTCACTCAGCGATGCCAGGGGTTGCTGGTCCTTCTTGCCCAAACCAAGTAAATTTTTTACGCCATCGACGAAGCCTTCCCTTTCAGGAAGCTCAGCTTGGCATTCCACCGCTGCCTTGACCACTTGAACCTCTGCACTCTCAGCGGCCAGCTTGACGGCAACTTTGAAGATCAGGTCGGCTTCGGCACACGATGGAAACTTGTCCTTGATGGCCTGAACGGTGGCTGTCAAGTTTTTCGTGGATAAAATATTAATGGGCCGGTCATCCGATCCTACTTGCTGGAAAAAAGTCATGGTGAAATCCTCCTTGTCGGTAAATGTAAGTTCCTTGGCAGGCCCGCCTATGGGAGAAGTGGCGGTCCAGAGCCGTTGCCGTTGCTGCTTCTGTTTGCTGCCAGTCGTCCACTTCAGGCCAGCAGGGTACATTGACCCTTCACTGATCCTGATTTCCTTGACGCGGAAGCTGGGACTGAGTTCGGCAGCGCGGAACCCAGCACCAAATGCGGCTGCCTCGTCTGCGTTGACGCTGGTGCGAATCTTGTCTGTTGCACCAACAACTTGCTCTAGTGCCTTCTGAACAAGAGGCGTCCGAGTCGCTCCGCCATGTAGAATCACCGACGCAAGCTCGCTTAGTGAAACGCCTGACATTTTGACAGCGTCCCTGATGGTCGTGGCGACACGTTCTCCGTACTCCTTGGCCATTGCTTCAAACTCGTCGCGAGTAATCTTGTATCTGAAGTCAACATCCTCGTATAGAGCCTCCAAGGTGGCTTGTGTATCGATATTGGCACTTAATGTCTGTCTTAATCGCTCAGACTCTTTCAAGATTCTGGCCATGGTACGGCCATTGGACTTGACTGCTGCCACGCTGGCAGAGATAGCTTTTGCTCCTTGGGAATTGACAAACTGTGATACCATATCGTCGACGATAAGGTAGTTCAGTGAGTCACCACCAAGAGTCTTGTCCCAGCCACTGCCGACAACTTGAACCTCCTGGACTGTCTTGTTGAATTTACCCGTATCCTTGACCGTGCGGCTTTGAAATCGGATTATCGTGGCAGTTGCTGATCCAGCGCCCATGTCAAAGACCATGTGATGTTCTGCTGTGGCTCCCTCATTGATGTTGGGAAACTGCCGACTGGTAGCATAGTTCAATGCAACAGCGAGACCATCACTGATGAGTGCCAGGACCCGCAGACCCGCCAATTCCGCGGCGCTCTGAACTGCCCGCCTTTCCTCCATTGTGTAGAAGGGAGGCATTGTGAGTACAATGGATTGAATCGACGAACCATGTCCCGCTGCCAGTTGGGCATTTTTCTGTATATTTTGAAGCTCCATTGCCAACAACTCCTCCACCATCCATGCATCCTGGTCTGCAGGCAGTGCTTCGCTCTTGAAAGCCGTTGTCGATCTGTTGGAGCAAGGCTTGAGGTGCAGGCCGGGGTGGCGAGCTACGTACTCCTTGACCACAGCATCTCCAGCCGAGAGCCCAAGAAGAGTCTTGAGATTTGGATAAACCTCGCCCGGATATCTTGAGGCAATTGCCAAGGCATCTGCGCCGTATATTCTTTCGGGGAACGAGTCTTGCTTTAACTCAGCCTTTGGTGGCTTGAATGCAACGGCCGAGGTCTCCTTGCGCCTCGAGTCTTTAGTCAGGACAATCTCGAGAGGAATGCCTGGCTTGACAAGCGTTGCTTTGATGTATTCCGTCCCCAAGTCGACGCCTAGAACTGCACCCACGGCGAGCACCCTGGCCGAGAATAACAAAACTATTGCTAGAAGCGGCATCATGAATGCCCGTCTCCGCAAAGGAGCCATAATGATTGAGAGTAACAGCTCGGCGCACTGCTCTCATCCGCGCATCGAAAGATAGATTCGGCAGCCAGACTTGGCAAATGTCAGTAAAGAGACGATCGGGGAGGGGAGGAGGTGCGTCTAGCCGCTGTCATTAATTGGCAGTATTCGTGCTTCGAATCCAGGCTACTTTTTTCTCCCTGTTAAAAGAAGAGGACAAGTTGCAAAAGCCATGACGTGCCCTCGTTGGTCCCTGACAGACACTGTGCGCGCTCCTTCTGGGCTGACTAAGGCTATCTTTGCAGGGGGCGAACTAGTAGTAGAGTACTACTAGTAGTATCTAAGATACTACTAGTATGTACTACACTATTACTAGTAGTAGTAGTACTTAGTAGAACTACTAGTAATTACTTCTACTACCTACTAGTAGTATCTACTACTACTAATAGTTAGGAGTTACTACTACTGCTACTACTACTACTACTAGTATAGACATTTGCTGGATACCTCTAAGAGTACGGGTAGCATCTGATTAGTACCTGGTACACGTATAGCCATAGTACTAGTACTAGTAGTACTACTCATACATGTTCCTCACAAAGGGCTCCCTATCCCTGCAGTGGCTTGACCTGCTCTCGCTTGCTCTCAAAGCTTCAACAATGGCCAACGTATCGAACATTTGCACAATCCGTAGTAACCTGTATCTTTTTAGTTGCCAGTCATGGCTTCGTCCATTCCTGCCGCATTGCCATCATGAGCTTGCCATTAACGCTCGCACAAAGGCATCGCCAAAATTGGTCCACATCAAGTCATTCCTCACCCGCCAAGACAGGAACAGAAGACTCTAGGCTAATTCCACCCAGTGCAATGCCCAAAGTGCTCCTCAAAACAGCTCCCAAACGCCGCCGTAACATGATGTACAGTCGCTTTCGAGATACGCTTGGCCAAGAGCCAGGACTGAGGATAACAGAGATCTCAAATCGACCTCACGACTCATCGCTGCGACGGCCTCGTGGGGCAGTACCGCCATTTCCCCGACCTCTTCCCCGGCCTCGACCTTCACCTCGACCCCGGCTTCGCAAGTCACCGCGGCCTCGGCCTCTCCACACTCCTCCTTCACGCTCCGTACGACCTCTATTGCGTTGGACCTGGTGAAAACCATCATTTGATTCCGCAAGGACGCGAGTCGCCTGTTTGTACCAGTCAGCAGTCATCAAAGACAAAACACTAGTCCCCGCATCTCACCATAGGGATAGCATCTGGTTGTTCATCAGCCCATGACTGGGTATTGGATGGTGCGGCAGGGGTAGCTTCGATCCCCGTCTCCGTCTCAGCTGGGTCTCGTGGAGTCTTAATGTCAACCCATTCTTGAGAAACAGCAACATCACTTTCTCCGACCCAGTGGCTTTCTGCAACAGCATTTGCTGCTTCATCGGAGACATTGGCATTTGGGATGCCGTTTGTGCTAGACTCGAGTCCCATTCCATTGCTGGCAATACTGGTGTTGAGCTCCGTCGCATTCAGTTCTGGCGCATTGAGCTCCGTCGCAGCAGCATGTGCTACCGTAGGATCAGAGATAACCTCTGTCATTGACTCTGGTTCAGAAGCCTGAACACCCTCAGCATAGTAAGGAGCCTTGTATTCCTGAGTAAAAGCTTTCACGTTGGCGTCTACCAATCGTTAGCCTGACAATTCGGCACGCTCTAGAATTTTCCAGACGAGAGCGAATGCCTTCGAAATATGACTCACATGTGGTCCGCAATTGCTCTCCTGGAACACTCAGGATGGGTTCGTCAGATGACTCAATTAATTTGAGCATGGAAGCAACCGCGTTGTCATCGCCAGTGTAAATCGCCAGTAGGACACCTTCTATAGCCCGACTCTCATCTGATTCGGGATCTTTGGCTTCTTCGCGGCGGTAGGCAGCGAGGCGCAAGAACTGCGAGAGAGTGAGAAGATGCTGATACATAGTCTTTTTGAACTCTTCTTTAGCCTCATTGACTGCATCGGTCTTAGCTCTCTCAAGCGTTTGCTGCCACTCTGCCTTGTCAGCTGCCGCACGCGTGCGGTACTGTTCGTGAATACTATGGTGCTGAGCGAGCTGATCTTCTAAAAGGGCCAACTGGGCTTGTAGAGAAGGCTTCTTAAGCACCTGTGCCTTTTGATCGGCATTGATGACTTTTTCAGCAACCAGTTGGTCCAGCGTTTTCTCCTTGTGCTGGGACAAGATAGAATCCGTCTTGGAGGCATGGGTCTGCAAAGCATATTAATCGTACCTCGCTACTATTACTGGGGCTTGGGTACAGCTACTCACGAGCTTCTTGTTTAGGTTACGGATGTTCCTGAAAATAAATTCGCGTTAGTGTTGTCGAACTGGCTTGCAAGATTGATGGCCGGCTCAATCTGCCAAGAGCTCTCTTACTTTTGAAGCTCTCGAACGTAAGGATTTTCATCGCTGGTATCAACCGTCTTATCCTGTGCAGATGTAGTGCTGATAGAAGGAGAGCCGCTACGGTCAATAGTCTTGCTGGCCTTCTTCTTGGAAGGCTTAGAGGCGGCCTGAGCAGTGGAGGCGGCCATGTTTGACAGGTCCCTTGGCAATACTAGGGATGTATTACGGGACTAGGGAGCTGTCGAAGAGAAAAAAATAAGCAAGTCGCTGGCGAGAAAGCAAAGCCGCAACGAGAACAGGCTGTGGCGAGCTTGGAGAAAGACGAATAGTGGGATAGTAGGTAGTAAGCAGACTGGGACAGAGGTCGGGGCGTCGAGATCCAACAGCTTGCACGCAAGTGGGTGCAGAAGAGAAGTTTGGCTGGTGGGTGGGAGAATTTTTTTCCTTCTTCCTTGTTCGTCACCCCAAGTTACCACGCCAGGTACTTGTACTTGTCTGCCGTGGGCGACCAGGCTACCAAAGTACGTACCTCTACAAAAAGAATATCACGGCTCAATTGAAGAACATGGAAAGCTTGAGCCCGCTTGCAAACGGTTGCCATGAATACTATGCATGCGTCCAAGCAGCAGTCCTTTGATATCGGGTATACCAGGTATACTACCGGGCTCTCTACCACATAGCCAAAGTGCCTCTAATTGTTCTCTATAAATGAAAGGTGCTGCTAGTATAGCGGTAATAGTTAGTAGTAGTAGTAGTAGGTATTGTTAATACTACTAGTAGTACTATGGAATGTGTAAATACTTTGCCTGGCTGTAAAGTAGTACTTCTAGTAGTAGTAGTAGTAGTAGTAGTTTTGCTGACTGGCTTGCAAAATGAACCGCTATAAGAACTTTTCTGCCAGAGGCCGATGCTAGCTCGGCAAGTGTCTGCTCTTCTCGCGAAAATAGATGCCTGATGTAGTGTCATGCTTGCTAGCCTGCATGCAGCTACAAAAGCCTCGTTTTCCAATGGCATACCCCCGGGCTACAGCTCTGACGATTCGCTCTTGAGATTGACATTCTTGATGTTGCTGGTTTCGTGTCGAGTCGAGCATCTCCTTTGCCGGCTGTTCGTGTGTGTGTGACAATGAGGGAATCGTTGCGGTTATAGCCTGGCAGCTGCGCCACAATCAAAGGGAGTGGACAGCCTTTTTTTAACGCTGATGGTGCGTGGCATTTAGCCCTTGAATTTGGCCAAAGTGTCCTGTTGTCCAAATCAGCGAATGTCCGTCAGACAGTCTTGCATGTATCAAGCATTGAAAAGAGCTCACCCTTGTGACTTTCCTGACGCTTCTTGCCGTTAGGCCTTTGTCGCCGGATTGCTTGGAACGAATGGCAGCCTCTTTTACTAGACTATCGGCACGCTTTGTCAGACCAAGACGTGATGTGTTATATGTCATGATGAGGGCTAGACGCACGAGTCCATGAAGATAATATAGCTGAGATAAATCTACTGGCTGTGAGAAACTTGTCAAGCTGAACATGAGGGTCACGGGAACGCGTCTGTACGGTTACATCTGTGTTTTTTTTCATGTTCAGGCCTGAATGAGCCTTGGTGATCTTTTTGAAGGTGGCTATTGGATACGGTCTCTTTCCGAGAGCCATGCTGAAGCCTGTGTCGCCAGTCGAAGCGATGAGCAGGCGATGAGCGAAAGTAGAAGTACCTCACAGTATAAAAGGCACGTGTTGTAATTGAGGGTTTGACGCGAGCACAGGATGAATAAACAAAAAAATGATGTGGTAATAATGCTAGCCAAGCGGGGCAGCTTGAGACCCAGACGACTGTGACAGTGCCCAAGACGCACTGTACTAAACACCGATAATTGACCAAGGGACAAGCTCAATTTTGCATTAGCCACCAGCACTCAAAATGGCATCTATGATGCAAAGACGTATGGTCAGTATTGTAAAGTCTTCGCTGTTGGAAATTAGCTGGCACTGACAGTCGCAAAAGCTGTCCAAGGAAGAGGAGGCGGGTGCCGAAGAGGTCGAAGTTCGACGACAAGATCAGGACAAGATCAACCGCTTCAGCCGTCTGCACCAGCGACAGCTAGCCATGAACGAAGAGCTGAAGCTCAAAAATGCAAGAGACTAGGCTTCAGTGCTTTTGATACGGGGCATACACTGACATGGCTTGGCTTGGGCAGAAGGAAAAAGAAGAACTCGACGATCTTTCTACAGAACTGGAACTCGTTGATGAAGAGGAACAAATAAGGTACGCCCGTCATGGCAGAGAAGCATGCTCCACTGGTGAAAACAGACTACTAAAAGATGCTGGGTTTTGCCTGCCACAGATATAGAATCGGTGATGCATTCTTCCACATCCCCTTGGAACAGGCGCAGGCGAGTCTCGAGGCGGCGGCCAAAAAGATTGATCGCGAGACATCGAAGCTGGAAGAGCGGATGAGCTCCTTGCGTGACGAGATGAGCCAGCTCAAGGTGGAGCTGTATGCAAGATTTGGCAAACAGATCAATCTTGAGACGTGAATTTGCTTAATTGCCTGCTACTCTCAAAGTCGGATCCGTGTTCCGATCTCGGGGACGATCTGCCGTGTCGAAGCCCGTTTCGAAGTTTGCTAACAGTGCGCCCCGATAGTCGGCTTGCATCCTGAGCACTCGGGTATGCACTTAATCTCTGTCAACAAGTAAAAAGTAGTGTCAACAAAATTGCGAGCCAAGGAAAAGCCGTGGGCCGTTCTGTGACCAACACGGCCTCAAGGCCTGCATGGTTAGGCCCAAATCTGAATAATAGGGCCTAAGTCTTTCCTGCTACTATTCCGCAACTAGCAACGTCGACCGTCAGGGCACTCTTTCTTCGCGACTTGCGACACAAGTCTCCACATAAGCTTGGAGATACTTCTCTGACAGGCGTATTTGCACCTTTCCACAATTGGAAGTTGTGGAACAAGACGATATCATATGGTTGCTTAATGTTTCTGAATTCCTGACTTGGAGATATTTGGCGGCTCAAACTTGCAACTTCGCCACCATGACTTCTCGGGGTTCGAGTGAGACGGCAATAGAAGTGCTCCAACACCCAGCAGGTGAGTCTGCAAATGTGCCTTGTTGGTATCAATGCGATGCGTGGCCTTGCTGGCTTATACATGGATGGTACGTGTTGACTCGTCTCCCGTGTCCAGGCTATTTCCCGCATGGCCTTGAAGGGCTAGATGCGCAGCAAGATCTTGACGAGACGCTTGATCGTGGCCTTGGAGCCCTTCATCATATCCGCTCGAAAACGCGAAGCGCCGTTGATGAGCAAGTCATCTCATGGGAGCGTGATGATGCCGAGAACCCATACAACTGGCCCAGTGTAAGTCTGGCAAGCTCCCGAGGGCCAATCGACTACTTCTGATTGTTTCACAGAGCAGGAAAATTTTCATACTCTACTTGTCATCAATGCTCGTCTTTAACTCAACCCTCGGCTCCGCCTTGCCCAGTATGGCCATACCCAGCATTACGGCCGATTTTGGCGTCTCGTCCAAGGGGCAGAAAGTGCTGCCCATTTCAATCTTTCTCATCGGCTATGTCGTTGGACCCATAATCTGGGGCCCACTGAGCGAACACTTTGGGCGACGAAGTCTTACTGTACTCACCTTTGTGGCCTTTATGCTCTTCACCATGGCCTGCGCCTTGGCTCCCAACTGGCCGGCACTGCTCGTCTTTCGCCTCTTTTGCGGAGTCTTTGCCAGTGCTCCGATTGCCATTGTTGCCGGCATTCTGGCTGATTTATTCGACGATGCCAAGACAAGGGGCAGGGCCTTTGCCATTTACATGGTGGTACGTCTGTAGATGCTCATTCTCTCTGCCTCTTCTTGATATATCTTCCCTGTAATGCTAACCTTTGGTTGCGCTACTTGCAGACGACCGTCTTTGGGCCCATCGTCTCCCCCATCCTCTCGGGCTTCACCTCATCCACCATTGGTTGGCGCTGGGCATTTTGGATTGCTCTTATGTACGCTGGCGTCACTCTTGCCTTGATCTTCTTCCTCCCCGAGACCTTTGCTCCCATTCTCCTTGCTCGCCGCGCTGCCCGCATGCGAGCTGCCCACGGCTCAAGCAAAACTGTTGCTCCTCGTGACCTGGAAAACACTGATATGAAGCAGCTTCTTACTGTCGTCTTGGCCCGACCGCTGCGAATGCTTGTCTCGGAGCCCATTGTGTCCGCCATTTGCCTCTATCTAGCCCTGGTATATGCCATTTTTTATATGTCGTTTCAGGCTTTTCCTCTCATCTTTCGCGGCGTCTATGGCCTTGCGCCCGGCGTTGCTGGCCTGTGCTATTTGCCCATTGGAGGAGGCGCATTGCTCACCATTCCAATTTTTTGGAAGTGGGACGGCGTCTTGGCCCGTATGCAATCCCACTCTAGGCCCTGGCTCGCTCGCGAAGAATTCCGCCGCCTGCCTCTTGCCTGCTTTGGTGGACCCCTTTTCGTCATATCCCTCTTTTGGCTTGGCTTCTCTGCTCGTTTATCCGTCTTTGTCGTCCCCATGCTGGCTGGCATCTTCTTCGGCATGGGCTTTGTCCTCATCTTCATGGCTCTGCTCAACTACTTGACCGACGCCTACCAGCTCTTCGCCGCCTCTGCAAATGCTGCCTCTTCCTGCACTCGCTCTCTTTTCGCCGTTGTCTTGCCTCTTGCCACCACCACCATGTTTGAATCGCTTGGCATTGCGGGTGCTTGCTCCCTTCTCGGCGGTCTCAGTGCCGCCATGTGTATCATTCCTTTTGTATTTCTGTACAAAGGCCCCAGTCTGAGAAAACGATCTCACTTTTGCAACCTCCTCCGTCAGCGCAAGGAGGATTTGTTGCGTAATATGGCTGAGCAAGAGCGACAGTCTGCATCAACGCATAATGAGAAACACACTGGCCTGGTCTGATTTTATCTCTTTACCATCATACCGCTGCGACTACATACATCGAAGCACGATACATAGCCGTCTTTGGATACTATAATCGAGATAAAACAACACAAGTTCAAAAATATCTATTCGAGTAGTGCCTTCATAATTTGGTGAACATGTAACTCCCCGACCAAGAGTTCGTCCCTCACTCATTCCTACCCCCCTGATAGACACGTTGCGCGTCCCCGCCCTTTGAATAAGCTCTGCCTACCTGCTCCCTTGATTCTCAAGTTAAAAAGAGTATCAATAACTATGAATTAGAAAGACGTCGAAATATGATGGCACCCTCACCCATAAAACATCTTCATCACTCAGTCCCTTCTCATCTAATTACTTATACGATTTCATTAACGCTATTACCTAAGATAATCTTGGTCCGTTACACCCTTGCGTGTTGTCCTCCTGGCTTCCTTATCAGAGCTAGGTAGTCATCTAAGAGAAGCCGTTCGAACATTGTCTATCCCTCGAGCGAGCAGACCACGTGAGAGACCTTTGCATACGGGGGCTACCCCTGCCTGTAGATCTCCATCGATGCACGCTGGAACCCGAAGCGTTATCGATGGGTCCGTCCAGCGTATGGCTCCTCTGGACTGAACCCTCTTGATCTCGGGTCATGGAAAGCAGAGAGACGTCTGTTGACACTCTATATTTGACGGGAGTTGCCACCACGCTGTCAGTTTGTTGCGGAGAGGCCATAAGGTGAGCTCTGCCGTGGTTTGTTGGCCCAACGCTGTTGGTCCAAATCCTACGTTGATACCCAAACGAGTCATCCAACGATACAAACTTGCCACTAGCAGCATTTTGCATGCCTGGTAACAGCGAAGTTTTGGTCCCATTTATCCTGTTTTGTTCTTCTGGGTATCCTGTCTCAGCCAAGTCTCCAAGACTGTCACCGTATGATACTATTTCTCTGGAACCGGCGAGCGGCTTGTTCAACCGTAAGGAATTTGCTCTCTCCAGGTGCGAGAATCTCCTTGTTGGTAGTACCTTATCCAGTCCCGCCCTAACAGCCTGTTGAAGCCTTTTTCTGGGCCGAACAGGCATCTCTTGGTCGCTCCAGAGATCTTCCGATTCACGTCCTTGTACCGGAGTTTGATTATATGCTCTTGGCCTAGATCCTTGCAAGTCTTTGATGCCTGCATGACGAGGGCAGGGTGCTTCTAAACTGGGCTGATGAATGGCAGTTGAATGTGCTCGAGGCTCCGGTAGAGTGATATGACCACTAGTATTCCTTTTGCTAAACACGGTGCTCGTTGCTGCTGAGCCATCGGATGCATTTCGCTGCCTATTGTTGGCCCACAAGTGCAAAGTTCCCTGACTGAGATGTTTTCGTGCTTCAATGTTGGCCGGATCTCCGAATGGTGAAATGTCAGTGCCAGATGAATGGGAACCACACTTTCTGCCTTCCGATCGAGTGCTTGGTCCAAGAGGCTGTTGAACATATTCCCTCCGCAAGGAAAAATTTGAATCTGCTGAATTGGATAAGTCTTGGCAATGGGCCGGTAATGCATCCTCAGCATTCGATGGAGGCTTCTCCAGGACTGCGTCATTGCTGGATCGACCTTCAAAAGAGCCAAATCCGTAGGAGGCAGCCCTTGAGAATCGAACAATAGAGGATTGAATTTTATTGATTAGGGAAACTCTCCCAGAGGCAAGCGTTGCAGCCTTGGCGAAGTCTTCTGTGAAACGGCTATAGACAGGGGTACTTATCTGCCGCATAGGTAACGCTTGACTTGACTCCTGGTCAACGCTGCACGACTGAAGTTGATGTTGTGAAGAGCTACATTCGTGCGCAGGATCCATCGAATTCTTGACAGACTCTGCTCTCAAGTTTTGCACAAGATTTGAGGGAGTTACCACACTGTTAGACAGAGCGTCTGGCGTGTCATCCTGAGCTGTTGCATACGAGCTACATCCCTCGGAGCGACCAAAGTCTCGTATAATGGAAAAATCTCCATACCCTGTATTTTCCATGTTAGCGCAGTGCCTCCTGCTGGCCACGTGGTTCGCTCACATTTGAAAGGAGATAATTCCAAAGACTCGATATCCTGGGGACTCAGACTGAAGTTATTGATGGTGGAGTCGGCAGGGCTTGGCTGAAAGCTTGGCAGTACTGAGGGGTAGTTTGATGACGTATTGTCAATAGGGAACTTGACGGTTGAAGCTGATTGACGACTCTCCGAATGAGTCTCTAGACTAGGAAGCCGAGTCGCTAAGACAGTGAGCGTAGGCGATACATCATTTCCATCAACCGCATACGCAGCAGTGGACGAGGCTGAAGCCACATCGCCGCTCTCTTGTTGACTTGGAGTCATGTCTTGGATCACCTTGTCTGTTGATGTGGAGGGCTGGATAGGTGATTGAACATTGTCATGACGACACATCGCTTCTGAATTTCCCTCTGCAACACGGACAGGAGAACTCTCTCGGGACCGCATTCCCTGTGCCACGAGCCATACCCCGAGTGCAGAGTGATCATCCCATATATTGGATGAGACTCGAACTTCATGTACGTCTTGACTCTCAGGCATCATTTCCAGACCGGTAGAGTGACGAGTATATTCAGTCACTTTGCTAGAAAGGATAGCGTTGACCGGGGCATTTTCTTGGGCTTGGTTATCGAGGTCAGCGCTGGAGCTGATGGCGGTACATGCTTTGATGTGTTTGGAACGATGGCAACATGTATTTCGGCTGCCTTCAGGTCTTGGTTCTGGAACAGAAGCTCCGCCATCCACAGAGAACTCGATAGTGTCTCGAGGGCCGCTGCCCGGCTGACCAAGGTCTATAAGGGGAGACAGGTAACGGGTACTGTGGTGAGACCTGTTGCTGTTGTTATCATTGGGGCCCTCTTTGCTCAACTCGTCTTGTATCCTCTTTTGACGGATGCGTCTTAACTCAGCACGGCGGGCCAGCTCTTCCTCGCTGTGGCCAACGGCCGTGCGAGACTGGCGCTTTGTCTCAGTGTCCTGGGGTAAGTGCTTGGCGAGCTTAATACGAACGACATCAAGTGTGCCTGCCGAAGGTTTTGCTGAAAGACTATCATTGTCTTGCTCGTCGAAATCCATACCATCGTCGACAAGCTGACAAAGCTCAATGGCGCCATCTTGAGGCGAGACGCGAGGAGTCAACAATGATCCACATGTGCCGTCAGGGGGTCTGGCGCCGTGGGCAGAGCTTCGAGAAGCTTGCGAGAGCCTGGCAGTCCAGTCGATTGGATGTCGAGACCAGCCACGTCTCTTATGGCAGCTGATGCTCGACGACGCAGCGTCTCCATGCCGGCCGAAATCGACAGAGTTTGCCCGACGCCGAGAACTGCAGCAGCACAAAACTTGCATTCTCCGGGGATTGGGGACTATGAGCCTGCTTTCCGGAGCTAGCGACAGAGGCAGGGGCTGCAGTAGACGAGCGCTTGGAGAGTTCTGGAACCAAGGGGACTGAAGCTGCAGGTGGCGTCGGAGACCAACATTTGCTGCTGTAGACTCGAGGATCTGGCAGACGAGTCTTGTGTAGTGCGCTTGTGTGCTTGCAGCTCATGTCAGGTGCATGCTATGCCATGTTTCAAGACAGAGTCAAGGGGCACCGAGGCTGCCTACCAGAGGCAGGTTTTTGGCCCGGCCGTGGCACCTTCGATTCCAACTTGGATCGCGGGTCCATGAGCCAGGAACTTGCGGCATCTTGAGGCTCATGTCACGTCGTCTCTTTCTGGTAATGCCTCTGGCACATGCCTCTGGCGCTGCATCGAGTTGCCGGACGCGCCTGGAGCTGGTGGGCAGCCAGCTCTGAGCAGCATCCCTCTCTCACTCATGCGGGTCAGCAGCTCCTGCTCACCTGCTCGTAGCCAGGAGGGCGCAAAGGGAAAAGCTTTGGAGGAGGCAGGAGTAAGAGAAATCTGGCCTGAAGGAGTGCGATTTCGGCTCGTAGGTAATACGGAGTCATATTTCCACTTCTCTTGCAACCATGCCAGGGTGGGCGAGAGGGCAAGGGCAGGCAACTGCCTACTATTACCTCCTCCCCGAGATACCTGGCCTGTCTCACGAGGTACCTAGCAGCTACTTCTTGACCTGCTTCTACGCATCAAGTGCGCCATTACATCTTGGCCATAACTTATCGCCTCTCAATCTCCCCCGGGGCAGGGACGATTGGCCGTCATTAAGATAATAGCATAGCTCTTCATTTGCACTGTCAGTCCAGCTGCTGCGGTATGGCCTGCCACCTTTTTGTCCCAGATCCTGTCGCCATGTGCGACATTTATTACACGACATGTATGTACATACAATGCGTATCGCGTACCCGCTCCAAGACACCACGATGGAGGCCTGATGGCGCCATAAGCAGAAAATTTTTCGCACCAGCACGCACTTACTGGCGCCTGCTGTTCTAACGAGTATCAGGCAATGAACCTGCTCGGCTTCATCGCAAGTACTAGTAGTAACGCTACTACTAGTAGTAAGTGGTACTACTAGTACTAGTAGTACTAAGTAATATATGTACACAGTACCTTCTGGTTCCTTGCCCGCTTTCTTGTAGGCGCTGGTGCTGTGGCACTGTCTTGGCCAACATATAACAGATACGTATTCTAGTAGTAATATGACATTTCAAAAGCAAGAATGCGCCAACAAGACAAGAAATTACTGCTTATACGGTGTCCTCCGAAGCCGAATCAGCCCGAATTCCTTCGACCCAGCCTCCAGGACGCACCGAGTTGCAGTGATCAAAACCCCTCCCCCGCTTTTGCGCCTTTACTCCCACAACCCCACCTTGGTGTTCCTCTCTCTTTGCCCCTCCTCTTTTCTTCTCTTCTTCCTACCACCATCTCCCTTCCTTTCCTCCATACTCCCTCATAGCCTCGTCGACACAGAAAATACCTTGTAAAGCTAGGCGTCCTCTGTGACTGGTGTCTGGTCAATCTTTCAGGTATTAACAACTCTAATCTCTCTTGGTTTGACCTGATGCCATTAATTGACCCGGCCTAACTGACCAAAGACCCGAACTCTGCAGCCTTCAAAAATAATAACCACAGCCTTACCTCCCAAGAGTCTTCGACTCTGAAACCAAGATGGTTCAATCCGCAGTCCTCGGATTTCCTCGCATGGGAGTTAATCGTGACCTCAAAAAGGCCACGGAAGCTTGTCAGTGTTTCATACCCGACACCATGATGACCTACTGATCATGACCTCCAGACTGGGCTGGCAAGCTATCTCAAGCCGAGCTGCTCGAGGAAGGCAAGCGACTTCGACTCGACCACTGGAAGTTGCAAAAAGATGCCGGTGTCGACATTATTCCGAGCAATGACTTTGCATTGTACGACCAAGTTCTCTGTCATATTCAAGATTTCGGGGTAAGGAAAACATCTATCCTTCCATTTCTATCTCAACTACTAAACAAGAGAACAGGCAGTTCCACAGCGATACACCAAGGATGGCCTAGATGCCGTTGATCAATATTTCGCCATGGGCCGTGGCCATCAGAAACAAGGCGTAGATGTGCCCAGTCTCGAAATGGTCAAGTGGTTCGACTCAAATTATCATTATGTCAAACCAACCTTGGAAGACAACCAATCCTTCAAACTCGCTGATAACCCCAAGGCTGTTGCCGACTTTGTTGAGGCCAAACAGGCTGGTATCAAAACACGCCCTGTCTTGGTTGGCCCAGTGAGCTTTTTGCACCTGGCCAAGGCCGACCGTGGTCAGTCTGTTGAGCCAATCGATTTATTGGACAAGCTTTTGCCCATCTACGAACAGCTTCTCATCAAACTCAAAGAAGCCGGCGCCGAGACGGTTCAGATTGATGAGCCGGTTCTTGTCTTTGACCTGCCCGCCAAGTCCAAGACTGCTTTTAAGCCAGCATATCAAAAGTTCGCCGGTCTTGGTGATAGGATCCCCAAGCTCGTCTTCACCACCTACTTTGGTGACATCGTTCACAACCTCGAGGTCATTCCCAAGGAAATATTTGGTCTTCACATTGACCTTGTGCGCAATCCAGAGCAGCTCGAGACTGTCATCAGTGCCTTAGGCCCCAAGACTGTCTTGTCAATTGGTGTTGTTGATGGTCGCAACATTTGGAAGACAAACATGAAGCGAGCCATTGAGCTTGCCGAGTCGGCCATTCAGAAGCTAGGCAAGGAACGCGTCATCGTTGCCACGTCCAGTTCTCTCCTCCACACCCCCCATACTCTGGCCAGCGAGAAGACGCTAGATCCCGAGATTGCAGACTGGTTTTCTTTTGCCTGCGAAAAAGCTGCCGAGGTGGCTATCATTGCTAAAGCTGTGACTGAAGGTCCTGCTGCTGTGCGAGAAAAGCTTGAGGCCAACGCCAAGTCGATGCAATCCCGAGCTACCTCAACTCGAACAAACGACCCCAAGGTCAAGGATCGCCAATCGAAAGTGTCTGATCAGGACCACAGGCGCAAATCCGAGTTTCCAGTGCGCATTGCTGCGCAACAAAAGAAGCTCAATCTTCCTATGTTTCCCACGACAACTATTGGTTCGTTTCCGCAAACCAAAGAAATTCGCTCTCAACGGAACAAGCTCACAAAGGGTGAGATTTCTACCCAAGAATACGACAAGTTCATCGAGAAAGAGATACAGGAGAATGTCAAAATCCAAAAGGAGCTCGGTCTTGATGTCTATGTTCATGGGGAGCCTGAGCGCAACGATATGGTGCAGTATTTTGGCGAACGTCTTGATGGCTATGCTTTCACAACACATGCCTGGGTGCAAAGCTATGGTTCTCGTTGCGTTCGACCCCCCATCATCGTGGGAGACATATCCCGTCCTGCCCCAATGACAGTCAAGGAATCCAAGTATGCCGTGTCAATCTCGGATAAGCCCATGAAGGGCATGTTGACTGGACCTGTCACTTGTCTACGATGGTCCTTCCCCCGTGACGATGTGCATCAATCTGTTCAGGCTCAGCAACTGGCACTTGCGTTGCGCGACGAGGTTGTAGACCTCGAGAAGGCAGGTGTCGACGTTATCCAAGTTGACGAGCCTGCTCTTCGTGAAGGCTTGCCTCTACGCTCAGGCAAAGAACGTGACGCCTACCTTGAATGGGCTGTCAAGGCCTTCAAACTGTCGACTTCGGGTGTTGAGGACTCGACGCAGATTCATTCTCACTTCTGCTATTCGGAGTTTCAGGACTTCTTCCACGCCATTGCCGCTCTCGATGCTGACGTTCTATCCATTGAGAATAGCAAATCTGATGCCAAGCTACTCCGCGTTTTCGTTGATTCGGCCTATCCTCGTCACATTGGTCCTGGCGTCTACGATATTCATTCCCCAAGAGTGCCTAGTGAGCAGGAAATCAAGGATCGCATTGAGGAGATGTTGCAGTACCTCAAACCCGACCAACTCTGGATCGACCCCGACTGCGGCCTAAAGACTCGCCAATGGAAAGAGACTAAAGAGGCTTTGACCAATATGGTCAATGCCGCAAAGTTCTTCCGTGCCAAGTATGCTAAATAGGCACTATATCTCCTCTGAAAGTTTCGACTTACGTATTGATTGAACCCCTTTTTGGTTTCGACGAAAGGAGGAAGAGGATGCCATGACGATTTCAACATCGGCGTTTATGGATGGGGTGACTATTACGAGAAGTATCTGGAGCGCCCTGAAACTTTTGATGGTGGACATTAGGAAAAGGTGTTGAAAGATTGACGAGCTGGCGAGCATTCAACATCAGTGCATTTCGTTATTTAACGCGAGCGTGGCTCTCGGGCCTGCGAGTGAAGAGACAAAGAGAAGTATGGTTTCTATTTTGCGAATACAAAAAACTGAGTTGCAATTAATTATTTATTGATTCGTGCCTAGTACGTGCTATCTAAAAGCAACGTAAAAGCGGACCTTTCAAGACAGATTTTCAGAGGGACGACCTCTTAGTACTTGCGGCAAATGCCACATTGATCTTAATCAAATAATACCTGTATATCTCCAGCCCGAGAGGATTTTCTCAGCATCGGGACTAAATTTAAAAATCCGTTGTAATAAATTTGTCCCTCAATCTTGGGCCTATTAGACGGGTTCAAACCCCCAACATCTTGAATTACCTGTAATAATTAAGCAGCTCGCCCGCCTAGTTAATCTAAAATAGTCCACTCTTTCTTGGCCAACAGGTAGTACAAGTGAGATGTGTTTACCATGTCGTTATTACTACTAGTAGTACTAGAGTACTCAGTAGCTTCTACATCTTATTATAAGTTGTCTGACAGGTTGGGAATGCGGTCCGTCATCACTACGATAGTCCTTATTATTTTGCCACTTTATGTGCACTAAAAATAGATAGGGAGTACGATGCATCTACGGAGTACTACTAGTACTAGTAGTCACGTTAGGTACTACTAGTAGTACTACTAGTTAGTAGTATCAATAGTACGTAAATATAGCAGTACTACTAGTAGTACTAGCACTATTACAATAAAATCACGTGGCTTGGCGTTGTCGACAACCCTACATTAAAGTCGCGTCTTTTGAGATACAAGACCATCTACTATCGTCATTGAATTGTTTCAAAAAGCTGCCACAAACTGGTGACGGGAATGGCTCGAGCTATTATCGCTGACTCGGATTCGGATGATGAATTACGATTCAGTCTCTCTCCGCCGCTGTGCACTGGACAGGAATCATCACGAGACGACATCCAAGTACGCTCTCTAGACTCGACGGACTCTGTCGTCTTCCAAAGCATCGTCAACGAACAGAACGAAACTGTCAAACAACGTGCCGATCAGACTCACTGCGCAGACAATACGTTAGACTTGAAAGTACCAGTGGCCAGTGAAAGCAGAGCCGCAATAGACGATTCGTCCAAAACCAGAGTATACGAAGAGGTTGACACGACGAAAAGTACAGACCAGCAAATAGAAAGTTCTATGACCGAAGATTCGAGACCAAAATTTCTCCATTCTTTGAACTCTAGCAAAACCCCAGCAACCAGAGATGTGTGGGATGTCCCAAGCAGCTTGCAAGCCCAAACCCCGTCTAGAACTTTGAAACGCGGACTCGACCGGAAACACAGCACAAGAAGTGTCAGAGTGACTAGAAGCTTACGCAAGAACATGGAAAGACTAGGTTATCGCAGTCAGGATGAATCCGACCAAGAAGATGAAGATGATGAAAGAACATCAATGACAGAACGCAAGAAGATACGACTCCTTTCTCCTGAGATGAAAACCAATCACAACAGTGCCGACAAGCCGAGTGCGAATGCTTGCCACCACATGACGAAATCCGCGGAGTCTATTTCAAAAGGGCCCACTGATGGCCACTCGTTATTAATTTTGGCAACAAAGCCGCTATCAGCTAACCAGAGTCTTGGATACGACAATAAAATTTCTCACACGAGCAGTTCTGATACCAGACTTGAGCAATCTAGTGGCCAAGACAAAGAGGCTAGCAGAAAGGAGGCGACCAAGGAAGCATTCTCGGAAGAACTAAGCCCTTCAGAAGGTTCTGGCTCCAGAGCAGCGACAACGAGGATAAATCAAGGGAAGCACAGCCGGCCTCGTCGACAAAGAAGAGATTCTTCTGTAGACGTGCTTGCGGCAGTGTGTGGTGACAGCGACAAGGTACTCAAAAACGTACAGAACTTTTTACCATCAGCTGTTGAATGCAAAGGGCTGGAGACAATTCCATCGGGCTTGTACAATGAGGACAGTGCAATAAGTTCAACCAATGCAGATAAGCCTGCTGGGCTTGCGTCGCATTCTTGTTCCAATGACGGAACAGTACAAAGGAAGAGGCCCAGGGGCCGACCGAGAAAGTCGTTGGCAAGGGTAGAAGACGCTGCAGCGTGTGATGCGGACAGCAGGTCTCCGGTGCATCCCAAAAAGGGATTCGGAAGACGGGAAGAGGAAACAATGGAGATGGAGGTTGAAGCGGAGACGGGGGCGGAAGTAGAGTCTGACGATAAGGTGCTGCAAAATGCTTCTATGACTAGCAGTGCCAAGAACAGCGTAACCGAGAAACTGGGGACAGGTTTGGAACGTGGGACTCAAAAGATACAGAATGTTCTTTTGGATACTGCGAAACATGCCGAGGGCAATAGGCATGGCGTTGTTGAGAGCGTTGGCGCAGGGAAAAGCAATGCTGCCAAGCCCTTATACCGCGTTGGGCTCAGCAAGAGACTCAAGATAGCGCCACTGCTCCAGTCGCTGCGCAAGTAAATTAATGACTAGCAGTACTTGTGTGAGATATCATTTGTCTAGATCACTGATAGAGTGGCGGTCTGTGTATCAAGAAGCGTTCTTTTTATTGAGTTTGGAAGCACGATAGTTGCTCGTTTTGGGCCGACTTACTGATGCTACTAAAAACTTCCAGGTTCCTTCTACGCTACCTAAGACACCTGTTACTTATAGTGGTAGTTGTACTACCTAGTAGGTGGGTAGAAGTAGAGGTAGTACTACTAGTAGTAACTACTAACAGTAGTAGTAGTACTATTGATAAAGGCTCCTAGTGGGTAGTAGTGTACCTCAAAGGTGAAGAATGAGACATGGTCTGTACGTTGCCTCTTACTGCCTCAATAGAGTGCAGGCACTAGACGCAATCGGGAAGAGGGGCTGCATCCGTCACCGGCAATTGGCGACCGACGACTCGCCGACTTTTTTCCTTTACCTTGCTGCTTTTTTTCTTCACTTGGGTCTGTAATGCTGCAATCTTACCGTTTTCCGCCGCCGCCGCCGTTTCGCTTCTCTACGATACTTTCTCGTGGCCCCAGGTTGTCGCCGCGACCTTGCGCCGATTCATCAGAGCCTCGATCTGCTTGGTCGCATATCTCTGAGTGGCAAGACGCCATCGACTTGTTTTGTCTGTCGTCGGCCTCTGTTAGGTCGCGGCCGCGCGTTTGGATCCTGGTCTTGAAGAAGAAACATGTCGCAAAACGGCACTGCGGAAGACGACTCCGACGTCAAGACTCATACCCCGTCGCAGCGCTACCTTAGCACCCGTGGCGATGACTCTGGGGTAAGCTGCCCCTCTCAAGCCACGTAAAGGCGTCTTAGGCTCACAACAGGCCAAGTTGTCCTTTGAGGAGGTAGTACTCAAGGGTCTTGCCTCGGATGGCGGTCTCTACATTCCCGAGGAGATTCCTCGAGCATCTTGCTGGGAGACATGGAAGGACCTCAGCTATGCCCATCTTGCCCATGAAATCCTTTCTCTATACATCTCCCCGGCCGAGATTCCTTCGCTTCACCTCAAGGACATTGTCACTCGGAGTTACTCGACTTTTCGCAGCCCAGAAGTCACGCCACTCATCCATTTGCAACAAAACCATTTTTTACTAGAGCTCTTCCACGGTCCCACCTTTGCCTTCAAGGATGTCGCCCTTCAATTTCTCGGAAACTTGTTTGAATACTTTTTGGTTCGCAAAAACCAAGACAAGAAGGGTATAGGTGCGCAATTCTCCGCTCTCCCTTCCCTAGCACATGATGCTTTTCTAACCCTTTCTTTGGTCAGACCGGCACCATCTAACAGTAGTTGGTGCAACCAGCGGCGACACAGGCTCGGCTGCCATTTACGGTTTGCGGGGGAAGAAAGATGTCTCAGTTTTTATCATGTACCCCAAGGGTCGCGTCAGCCCCATTCAGGAACTACAAATGACCACTGTTCCTGACCAAAATGTTCACAACCTTGCCGTATCCGGCACCTTTGATGACTGCCAGGTAAAGGTTACATAGCACGCGCCCACGCAGCTTCATCTGACACTTATGAATTGCAGGACATACTCAAATCCATCTTGGCTGATGAAGATGCCAATAAATGTCTCAACCTTGGTGCCGTAAACTCGATAAACTGGGCTCGAATCCTTGCTCAAATTGTTTACTACTTTTTCTCTTACTTCTCCCTCGCCAAGACACAATCCAACTTCAAGCTCGGCGACAAAATTCGATTTGTTGTTCCGTCTGGCAACTTTGGCGACATTCTTGCCGGATACTTTGCCATGCGTATGGGCCTGCCTATTCAGAAGCTTGTAATTGCCACAAATGAGAACGACATTCTCGATCGATTCTGGAAGACGGGCAAGTATGAGAAACAAAGAGCTCAGAGTCCTGCTACAGTCGGTGGGCTTGCCATCGATGGAGCCTTGGCACACACCGAGGGCGTCAAGGAGACTCTTAGTCCTGCAATGGACATTCTTGTCTCGAGCAACTTTGAGAGACTTCTCTGGTTTCTCGCCTACGAATTCGCCGAGACTGCTGGCATGGACGATTTATGGAACAAGAAGCAAGCCGGCCAGGAGGTCAGCAAGTGGCTCAAAGAGCTCAAGACAACTGGTGCCTTTGGGCCAGTATATCAAGACGTGCTCAAGTATGCCAAGCGCGATTTCGAGAGCGAGCGAATAGACGATGTTGAGACAGTCGATACAATTCGCGCCATCTATGGCCAGATAGGCTACGTCCTGGACCCCCACACTGCGGTCGGCGTTGCAGCCACGATGCGCTCTATTGCAAGGACTGGTCCAGGCGTAACCCATATTTCTCTGTCCACTGCCCACCCGGCCAAATTTTCAGGTGCTGTAGAATTGGCTCTGCGAGACGAAACAACGTTTAGATTTCATCAAGACGTGCTCCCAACTGAGTTTTTAGGTCTCGATAAAATGGACAAGAGAGTCACGGACGTGGCCAATGACTGGCAGACAATCCGTGATTTGGTCAAGATTCAGGTGCAACAGGAGCTCTCTCAGGCCTAAGGACAAATTGACCCGTCCAATCTTGGATATTTTGCATGCGCACAACCATGACATAAAAGCTGCAGGAAAGAAAGATAAACTTGGAAAGAAAAGAGGCCTTTCAAGACAAGAATTACAGACAGACGAGGGATTCAAGTCATCGATATTGGTGACCAAAACCATCAAGAGATTGGCCGTCTTGTTATATTCCTTTTAATTTTCACTTTGTGCTCAAGAAGAGGCGCGGGCTGGGATTTGTTGGCGCATCTTATCGGACGGTTCTCGCTTCCATTGCTGCGTTTTCTCTCGCTGCTTTGCCTCGAGAGCTGTCTGCATTTACACCTTTTGATGAGCATGGACTGCTTGTACTGGCTATTCATTGATGGTATACGTAGAGGTGGAAAAAATTCATGTATGATTTGAGACGATTCTGCCCTTGGGGTGAGCATCATCTAGACGTCCGTTTCTACGGACATTTTGTCGACTGGGCGACCGTCTTTATACTTCAACTCACAATGAGGATTGCTTTTCTGAGGAAACCCTGTTCTGTTATCCAGTCCGCATGATTAAGCATGATAAAAGACTTGGCTGTCGTCCTTCACCTGTCAACAATGGCCTCAATCTAGTACAAGGACCGTACTTATGGCCTCCAATGACAACATTTCCCTCAGTTGTAAATTGTGCGATTTATACTTGCTTTCCTCGATTTGCCAGAGCAAAGACTTGAAGCGAGAGTTGGGGTAATGCAACGCCTGCCCCATACTCCAATGCTCAAAGAGTTTTAAGAGCACAACACGACGAATAGTGTAGAGACGCGTCTTTGCACGAACCAAAAAAGGTAGGACTAGTAAAGACTGTTTTCGGCCGTGTTTAAATCGTGATCTCTTTTAGACCCCTGACTTCTTAGAGACTTGGTGCGCGTTCATCGACGATGCGTTTCTTCATAAACTCAAAGATGGGGAAGAAGAGGGCATTGAGGGCGCAGGATCGGGTCATGGACACGCCCAAGCCACGATACATTTGGCGCTTGAAAAAATCAATCTTGGGTGGTGGCTGTACCTTTTCGCCTCTGGACCGTAAAAGAGCATTTCTCTGATATATGCTCTTGGCCGAATCAATGGGATCTGGTGAATGTGTCAGTTTTATCCAGTCCACAGAGAGTAGCGCTTGGCCAGTGGAAAAAGTGACACACAGGTCAAGGCCCACGAGACCATGCCACACAATCCACCAGCCACGACAACGGAGACTTTACTGCTATGTGGATTTTCGCCGGCTAGAGTCGTGCCCAGTTGCTTGCCGCTCTCGTAAACCATGAAATAAATGGCAGTCCCCAGAGTGTCACGCACTGTAAAGCATGTCAATAATGAAGCAAGCCAACGACCAAGAGCGTCATGCATACAAAGATGAAATCGAAAACCAGTATAGAGGCCCAGAAAACCGCGGTGCCGGACAATATTCTCCATCAATCTGAAGGTGCCTTTGTTGCGATAGCTCATTGCAACAGCTCGAGCCTTTTCACATTTACCTGCACGCTCTTCCAGGAGATCTGAGACCTGAGCACTAAGCTTGGACAGTTCAAAAGGACAGGCCACGACTGAAATGGCGGAGCCAGCCGAGGCACCAGCGGCGCCAAAACAGGCGATTGTGTATAGATTGGGATACTTCCCTGGTCGGTCGAGGTGTTGTTGGACGTCAAAGCCGAATCTTTGTTTGATACAGCCGGCGTAGAAGTCTCGGGCTCGCTGGTATACTGAGAATGAGACGGTACGGACAACAGTGATACTAGCCATGGGCGCAGCGCTGCCTAGATCAGAAGCGCATCAGTCATGGCCACATAGGCCTCGTGGCATGTGCGGGTACGATAGTAGTAGGAGTGGCATGTACCTCGGAAAAAGCCAGCAAGTTTCTCAGAGCGGTAGGTCTGCTTAACGCAATCGATGACGCCATGATAGTTGGTATTGGTTTGCATGCGAGTCTTGATGCTGTCGAGGGGGAAACAGACAAGAGTAGACATGACGGTCGAAGAGCCGGCAGCTATCTCGGTACGGTAAAGACATATTTTAGAGTCGATCCAGTGCCTGACTTGGGTAGTCGACATATACGTGGGTGTTCGACCTGGAACATGTTGATGGCGGCCATTACTTCCTGACTCAGCTCCTGGCATGCTTGGCAACTAGAGACAAAGCGGCAGCAGGCGAGGACGGCCGCGGCGCGTTCAGACTGCGGCCTCTGAAGAGACCAGAGCCCGGGGCGCCGACGCAGCACGACCAGTCGCCAGAAGCCGCAGGTCCATCAAGAGGCCCCTTGCTGCTCGGACAGGTGCAAGCCAAGCTCGGGTGAAAGCTGGCGAGTCAGACGGAAGCTCGATTTGGGCGCAGAGACAATGCGGAGGCTTCAGCTTGGGATTTGACTGCGATTACTCTTGCTGCAAGAGTGACAAAAGAATGGAGAGGGAGGTGGACGGGACTGGATCAAGCAGCTGCAGCCGATTAGCTTCAAGACTGGATGTGCATGAGCAAAGTAGAGTATGGAGAACAAAGACGCACCTTGGTCGACAAGACAAAGCCAAGTTTCAAAGGCAAGGGAGAGGAATGATGTTGCTTGATGAGTCAACTCGCCTCCCGATCACCGTGGGCAGAAACGTGATGGCGGGGAGCGTGAATGAGGGGCCCCAGATGGCACCGAAAAGAGACAAATGGGAGTCGCGGCACGAGCGCCCCAGTGCCGGCGCACGGTGCCTGCCGGCCAGTCGATCTTGCTTTCACCACCCGTCAGGGCAGAGGCGGTTGAGGAGTGACGAGGTAAAGAGGCGATTGAGGAGAGATAATTGGTGCCCGGGGGCCAAATCTAACATCTTTGACCAAGCTGGCCGAGTTGGGGCCTGCACTTTCCATCGTCACTCTAGCAGTCTTCTTCGAGCCGCCGATACGAATACGGAATTGGGCGCCCCCGCATTGCTCTAAGCCAATCTGAGCCATCTCTACTCCTACTACTACTAGTACCTACTAAGTTCTGCTACTACTAATAGTACTAGTGCCAGCAGTTGCGACAATTCTAGCATTTCTCGCCCCTGCAGCAGCCCTGTGGTCAACCACCATGAAATTGTACATGTATGTACATACATACATACTTGTACTTTGCGCAAACTTGCCACTGTCACATGCTTCAGGGTCATGCCATGCTTCAGCAGACATACTACTAGCATGCAATGCAGCCGTTGGGTACGTACATACATAAGCTTGCATTACCCACGCCATGTTGTCTCGGAGCCAACTTCGCCTCAACTGCCGGATTTTTATTCTTAATAAGCGTTCCAGCGACAGATGTGACTATGCAGTCGTTAACATTACCAATTACCGCATGTATGTCTGCACTACGTAAATGAATAGATAGGCCATCGCCCGACTGTCGAAAGGATCGCTTCGTTTAAATATGGCTTGCTACTTGCTAAGAGGTCGGCCTACTCGTCGGTATCAATACGTCTCCGAGCACACACACACACACACACACACACACACTATGAGCCAAAGCATGTGTGTGGTCAAGTCGCTTGCTACTTTCGAGTAGCTGCCTCGCAACCAGTAGAAGATCGTTCAAGTGGTCGTCAAATCGCCTGTGCTCAAGTCTCATGGATAGGCAGTCTTGGTTAAGAAGCATGGGGTACTCGGAAATCGTTCAAGCTCCGCCGCTCGCAGCTTCCGTCTCAGTCACAACCTCAGTCTCTGTCAATGAGTTTGACATGTCGATGCCTTGGCTTGCCGCTAATCGCTCGTCCTCCTTCTTCTGACGGACTGCTTCCGTCTCTCTTCTAAGCTTTGCAAGGTTCCACGTATCGTCTTCGGAATCCTCCTCGTCTGAATCCTCTTCATCGCGCCACTTGCCGCTCTCGAAAAGCGCTCGTCCAGTGTTATCCTTTGCCCGGCGAGCCTGCTCCTCGGCCGACTTCTTGTCAAGCCTTTCTTTCTTCCATTTTGCAAATGTTTCGGGCGTGACTGGTGTCAAATTTCCCGTCAATTTGTGCCGCTCCGATTCCAGGAAATCTTCAAGAGTCAGTGTCTTTAGTGGTGACTTATCCATGAGTGCCTTTTCCGCTGCTCTTTGCTCCTTAGTCTTAAGAATAAATCTGGGCAATCAATCAGTAATTGGGCCTCGTTGCAAGCAAATGGCGCGCCTCCCATGACATACCCAGATGGTAGAGCATGTCTATACATGCACTTGTCTCCGCCATTGGGACAGACCCAGAACCAGCCATATTTCCCATCTTCAATGGCCGCAATGAAGAATTTGCAAACCTTTTCCGTCGTTGATCGCTGGTTGCCTTTTTTGGAGAGGACAACTTGACGCAATTGTTCCTCATCCCAATCTGCTGAAGTCTCTTGTTTCTTCTTATTCTCTTCTTCTTCTTCACCCTGTCTTGAATCCGAGTACAAGTTTTTCTTTTCCGTTTTGCGTTCAATAGAAAGATCGTGCGAGAACTTGCACTTTTTGCCCTTTTCGCAGTCGCCTTTCTTGTAAAAGATGCAAACTACCGTTCTAGGATCAACGCCAAAAGGAACTTTTTGTATTTGAGCGGGTCTGTTGAGAAGCTCTGCTGCTTCCCTCTTTGCATCTTCTGCTGCTTTCTTCTCCCGTTCTCGCGCCGCCTTCTCTGCCGCTTTGCGTTTATCTTCCGCGCTGCCTCCAGATTTGAGATTGGACGTCATTTGAGCAATTTGCTTCTGTGCAGCTCCTCCTTTTTTGTTTTTCATACCAAATGTGCGATCCTCGACAAGTTTTGTGGCAGACGGCTTCTTGCCGCCGCCACCACCCTTGTCGTTCTTCTTGGGAGGCATCGTGGGCGGTGGCGGAAACGACCGTAGTGCGCGAGTAGCTTCAGGATGAGTAGACGTTACTCACGGCGTGACAGCTACTATCGAGCGTTGCGTGATGCTTTTTGCTAGATTGATTAGAATTTTACACAACACAGTGCGTGTCGTCATCTGCGGCGCCTGAGTGGGTTGGATAGACATCGAGGAGTCACGTGCCTATCGGCCACCTTGCACATCATGCTGACTGGTATCGTAGTCAAGCTTCAACAGTCTTGATCGCCATCGTCAATAGTCGCGAAACACCTAGCTGCAAGGACCACAAGGTTGGCATTCCACTGGCTCGAGCTGGTCAGATCTCTGCTAACAATGACTAATTATCTGCAGTAGACGTCTGTCCGCGACAAAGAATCGTCTGGGCGTGGAGTATTTCAGCATCACCCACTCACGCTCTTTTTACGATTCCACAATGATTTCCGACCGCGATCTCTTCAGTCTCGCCATCTTTCTGGGTGCGGCGTCCATGGTTCTTATTCTGGTGTATCACTTTCTCGAGCTCAACGCAACTCCGAGCCCCTCAGGGCTGGGTACAGCGCGATGACGAGTTATGGCGCATGCACCAGGGAGTGCCAGCAACCGGAAGGAACTCGATACAATTGGTACAATAAACATGGCGGTCCAAGTCGGAGACTTACCCTAATCTATATCATGAGAATATCGCGATTGGGGCAAGAACACAAAACCATTTGTTTCGGCAATTCTCCGTTTCAGATTTTCACATGTAGCAAGAAGGAACAACTGCGGTAGTAGTAAAATCGAACGCAGTTCATTACAGCCAGCCTGGACTCTGATTAAACAGGCCGAGAATCGAAATTTCCTCTTGCGATGTACAGGGTAGGCATGACAGTACGGCACCAAGGACGTATCTTAGCGCCGCATGCTTACGTCACCCGTGTCTCCTTGTGACTCGCTTTTATTATGCCCCACCCGCCTTCTGACCTCCAATAGTCTTGTCCTGCGTGCTAGGTGGCCCATTTTTTCTAGCTCCTCTCGCCCTGCAGTCCGGCCTTGTCCCTCCCTCTTTCTTTCAAACCTTGCTAGCCAGCCTCTCCCTCTTTTTCCCTTCCTCAAAAAAAAAACAAACCTCTACAATCTACAGTAGGGCAGCCACTACTCTACAAGTCTCCTTGCCAACATCGCCTCGTCAACTTTGATTGCTTATTCATAAAACCGAGGCTCTTCTTCTTTTTTGTCGCGCCGATTCGTCTCCTCCGCCCAAATCTTTCAGAAAGCGCTCTCTCCAGACGCTGACCACGTCTGCAAACCACTACGCCGCCTCACAAATTACCACGCCACGCCATCACATATCGTCTTCCCTGACTGGTGGACCACATTTGCGGTCTTGACATCTTGCGCACTTGCCATTTTTTCCGGCCCGAACGCTATCACGCTATTCGTCACTGTACCATCATCTTTTGAACTACTGCCAAAAGACTTCTCATTATGTCTGGAAAGCTCGACAGGCCTCTTGAAGACATTGTGTCGGCTCAACGACGATCTGCTACGCATCGCCGTTCTCAGAGACGTGCTACCGGTCGCCCGGCCACAACTGCGCCGGTCGGGGGCATTCAAAAGGCCAACAAAGCCACCCGTGGAGGTGCTCTCAAAGCAGCTCCAGCCAAGACTTCACCCAACAATGGTGAAAGCAAAATCATTGTCAGCAATCTCGTGAGTTGAAATGTTACATTCACCATTATTGTGTTTTTGAAACTAATCTTGTTGTAGCCCAAGGACGTCCTTGAATCACAAATCAAGGTATGTAGCCGTTGAGGCGCCATGCCTCCGGTCTTCGTTCGACTCGTCATCGTCGCATATTTTGCCTTGACTGGTCATCACGCCCTCGTTCCCGATTGCATCTCAACATGTGCCATGACGATGCCCTTGTCTCCTTCCCGCAATTTAGCGAAGTGCCGGCACTATGGTGTGTCTGGACCTGGAAGTTGAGAACAGCCTCCCTGTTGAACACTCCCTGATGCCTGGTCAGCATCTTCATGGGATAAGTAAACTATTCTGGGTGACTGTGGCAGCACCGCAGCTAGGCTTCTTTTGCAGCGGTTGGCCAATGCGATATTCTTATGTCGGCCAGGCGAGCAAAGCAGTGAGCATCGCAGCAAGAATATAGCTTCCAAGCCATGGGTGCACTGATATAGGTACTGCCATGTTTTTTTGGGAGAAAAAGAGCATTGGCATTGGCTTAGTCGTGCCCCAGCAGTTGGGCTATATGGAGCTTGACGCTCTCGCTCGCTGGCCATCAAGATCTCTCATGACCTGCTATATCAGAGCAGTCTTAGTGGCGATAGACTCGCCCATGGCATGCCGTCTAAGCTCGCCAGAGCTGCTCTTTCGTCTCACTGCTCTGCTCGCTTGTGGACATTATTGTCGACGTATTGCCAAGCACTTTGTTTTTTTGCCTTTCGATGGGATTCGGTCGCGATTCCGGAGACGACGTCGAACGAAGACTGGACTGGGTTCTCGTTTACAATGCGGCCCAATTCTTTCTATTTACTGACAGCTTTGACCATGGTAGGAGTACTTTGTCCAATCGGTCGGTCCCATCAAAAGAGTGGATCTTGTCTACGGCCCCAATTCTGTGAGCCGAGGCATAGCCAACGTCACCTTCCATAAAGCAGATGGTGCAAGCAAGGCTTTCCAGAAGCTGAACGGCTTGCTCGTCGATAATCGTCCGATCAAGGTTTGATAAGAGCATTGAATTAGCCTATGTGCAACAATTGACCTCGAACAGATTGAAATTGTTGTCGGAGCTTCTCAAGCTGATAAGGTTATTCCAACTGTAAAGTCTTTGGCTGAACGGACCTCGTGAGTTATGACGTGCAGAGGTTGGTTCGTTGCATTGGCTTACATACTTCTAGTCAGCCCAAGTCCCAGCCCAAGTCTGCTGCTGGTGGCAAACAGCATCCTGTCTCGTCAAAAGGTGCTGGAAATGAGACTGGCAACAGAAAGCGTCGTGGCAGAAGCGCCCGACCAGCCAAGAAGACGACCGAGGAACTTGATTCGGAGATGGCAGACTACTTCGTTTCAAACCCTGTTATAGAGAACCCCAATGGAGGTATTTCTGCACCCAACGGAGATGCCACGATGGAAGACGAAATCATGGTTTGTTACCCATGATCAACAGTCTATGACTATAATCAATGCTAATGATTTCCTCAAAGTAATGTACCGAGTATGGAAAACAAGTACGAAGAGTCATGCGACTCATTATCAGGCGCCATTAAACAATGTCTTCAGTCAGGGCAGAGTGTTGCTTCCTTGGACCGTATCGCTTTGCAGAATGGGCTTGCGCAGTTTGATGAAATGAAAATGGTAATAGTATGGCCTGTCTCAATACTTTTATTCGCTGGTGCTAGTTTTGTTTGCTCGTTTATTATGCCTAATTGACAATGGCATATGAGCGTCTGTGGAGCTATCTTGTGAAGAGTGCAAGGATAGACAGCCAATACGACAGCGAAGTCATATATTTAATACTCAAGCATTATGGCGATGCCAAGACTAATTTCGACTTCTTTAAGAGCGCAACATGATCATCCCCTTGGATAAGATGACGTAGAGAATCAGAGTTATTGTCTAAGATACCTCGCCGTTGCACGCAGATTCAAGTGATGTGGTCCTTGCACATGTTTCCGTGTTTGCCTGGTCATAAGCGGCGCACATGTATCCTTTGAAAACGTGATTCCAAGCTCGCCACAAACTTACTGGGCAAGCCCAAAAACGCTATTATGCATATAGGTCTTAACTTTTTGGCGAGCAATGTGCTACTACTAGTAGTATTGAAGACAAGACGAATCATAGATAAAACAGCCACGAATGCTTGTCCTCCCAGAGAGCCCATCCAGGCTGGTATAGTATGCTTTTTAATCCTTGTCAGCTGCCTTGTCATTTGTCTCCTCGAGCTCGGGCATGTCTTCGTTATCTTCGTCGTCTTCTGGGTTTCCCATGTTGCTGAGATCGGGCATGCCATCGAGGCCCATAGCACTCATGTCGGGCATGCCGCCAGCACCGCCACCAAGTTTCGAGAAGTCAATACCTGTATTGATTGTCAGTATTTACAGCATATCAAGTGTATGTTTATGTCTGCTTGGTTTGGAGCTGGCCGCGTGAAGGATAGATTAGTATGACATACCGCCCATTCCAGGCATTCCACCTAGTGTGTCGAGTTAGCGTCTTGATGTTTTTACTCTAGCAGACAAAGACTTTTGCTGATTCACGCACCCATGTCCCCAAACTGCGAGAAGTCCTCCTCGGGAGCTTCGATCTGCTCATCCTCATCAACCCACTTTTCAAAGTCGGTCTTGAGGAAGTGAAGCTTCTTGCTATCTTTTAGTAGCCTTGGCCAGTATTCCTCTTTGAGCTCCTTTTTCTGTAGCTTCATTTCGATGTTCTTGGACGTGTGATTGATCTTGCTCCCCGCGGGATCGATCTCAGCGTAGAATTCAAGCTCGAGGTGATACTTGCGCTTAAGAGTCCCAGACGTGCCGGTGAAAGTGAGACTGGTGGGCTTGATATCAAGTTGGAGGCCGTCTTTGGGAATATCAGGAACAGAGATTGTCAAATAAATAAAATTTTTGGAGGCATCGGCGACTGATGAACGCTGAGCCCAGAGAACTACAAAAAAAGCTGTCAGCATCTTGATATTGATGGTTAAAAGTAGTCACGAGGCCTTCAGCATCAGGTTGGCGCCATGTTTGGGCGCGATACTGAGTGCCAATCGTCGCCACGACGCAAAAAACAGAAAGCAACAAACCTTCGGGAGTGGCCGTTTCAACCATGATGGCTTTGCGACGAATAAAATCGTGGCTCAGATAAAGTCAGGATAAAGACAATTATGGGTTGAGGGTGCTCCAAAGAAAGTACGCGAGTGATGATGTGACCAGTTTGAGTTATTGATGAGGAGAGGGAAGAGGAGTAGAATGAGCTTCAGCATTTGTGCACGAGGCTGCCAAAAACCGGTGGTGGGGATCGGTACAAATGAAGGTACGTATCGTGCTGGGCGGCATGGAAAGTGTCAGAAGGCAAAAGATAGTCGTAGCAGCTACTAGTAGTACATATTACTACTACTACTACTACTACTACTAGTGTATGTATGATCAAGCTTCGCCTACTACTACTAGTACCATAGTGATGAGGCATGGCGTTAGGAGGTACTGCATGAGGTACGAGTTGCAGGTACATGTGCTTGGTACCTCGCGTGATGTTTATTACATAATCGAAACGAATAAGCCTCTACGACTCGATGATATCGCCTTGACAGCCCAACGTCATGCCGTCCTTCCTGTCGCTAGAGCACTTCCATTTTTACCTAGCTGGAGGCACGAGCCATCCTATTCGGTCCTCTGTTACTCACTCTCGTGCCCCTCCCCCGGCACCAGGGTGAGCCCCGTTCCCCTCGATCTGAGATCATGGACACTCTTCGCGCACTCTTCACCAAGCCAGATCCACAAGCACAGGTTCGTTTTCCATGGGCAGCAGGTCGACAAGCGCTATGAGGGCGCTGATTTCTGGCATCGGCGTCGTTACAGGTTCGAAAATGCAACGCGTTATTAAGATCAAATGCGCGTAAGCTTGACCGCGACATTGTAGCGGTGAAACAAGTCGAAGCCAAGACGAAAAACTACATTATTCAGGCAGATCGAAGGGCTCAACGCGATCCCACGCGTGCCAAGCAGGCTCAAAAAGAGGCGCGAGATTTTGCACGTGAACTAGTCCGTGCTCGGCGCACATCGACGCGTCTTGCCACCTCAAAGGCCCAACTCAACTCGGTTCAAATGCAAGTCAACGAGGCTTTTGCTGTGCGCAAGATTGAAGGCTCTATCAAAGCTAGTGTTGGAATAATGAAGGATGTCAATCGCCTTATTCATCTTCCCGAGCTCTCGGGTACCATGCGCGAGCTCAGCGTCGAGCTCATGAAAGCTGGAATCATTGAAGAGATGGTAGATGACGTATTACCCAACGACGCCGATATGCTGTTTGAGGAGGAGGAAGCAGATGGAGAAGTCGACAAGGTTCTCGGTGAAATACTCCAGGGCAAGAAGGAGCCAAGTCTGCCAGCAGCACCCTTGCCAGAGCCTAACAAGTTGGCACAAGAGGAAGAGGAAGACGAAGAAGAAGCAGAAGTCATGATGGATCAGATGCGAAATCGTCTAGACGCGCTACGAAGCTGAGAAAGTTTCTTGTCTTCACAGCAGCCATTATTCTGGGAAAGTTGGGTCAGAAGGCGTGTTTGGCGTTTGGGTATGAGTTTTGGTATCTGGAGTCTGTACTTGGAGTCTTTGTTCGAAATCATTTCGAATCTGAACAGCATGCCTTGGTTGGTAGTGCGCGAATATCGCTGCGAAATCATACTACTACTCTACAGCGAAAGTGTTGATGTACTGATTGTTTGTAGGAAGTCAACATAGCAGCTAAGGAGTAAGTTTTTTTCGTTATGGAGTTCAAAAAGACGATTAGTTGGACATGATCAGAGGTGACATACACATGTCAGTTCGATATATGCTGCTGCGACACTATAACTGCTTCAAAACATTACATATCTTTAAAAACCGAATTACCAATAAGCCTCTCGGTGATAAAATATTTTTGCGTATACGATTCACGTGTTTTATCACCGGTGCCATATATGTTTAATTTAAAAAAATTAGCTTCTTGTCCTCCGTTATTTTCCTAATGGTAGTAAGTGTTTCTAGAATCCAATGAGACCTTAATACTAATATTCTAACATATTGATGCGAGTAGTATAACTAAACAGGGGCTTTTCGGACCTTAGTCAAATCTCGGCCGATTCAAAGATATAGGGTGTTAGCGCCGAAAGCAGAGTGTCAATTTGTCTGGCAGCTAGACTGAATATGTAACAGGCATCAAGCAGGGGTACAGGCACCAATGCTGAAATTCAAAGCAAGGCCAATGTCGCTTCCGCGAAACGGAAATTGTCTTCCGGTGGAGGATAGAGGAAAGATGACCATTGAACATGGCCGGCCTGAGTTGTTCTAGAAGATGCCATCTCACGACCCACGGTCCGGGGCGCGGCTCTGGGGACCCGGTGGTATCTAAGGGCGTTTCTGGGGGATGCACCTAAGGTACGAGTATGCAACGTACCAGAAATTAGTCGGTATAATTACGCGAGACAGGAGAAGGGGAGACGGGGCTTTCAGCAGCGGAAAGCGCATGGCCCGAGGGAGACAGTCCAGGATCGACACGAAATTGCAAGGTATACATACTGGGTCTGGTTGGTTCTGCTTTGATTACACCCAGCCTGTCGGATTTCTGGCCTGGTAGGACCAAACAGCCCCCTCTGTTTTATATACCTTGTCTACTACATATGCTAGCGAGGTGGGATTCTACCAATTCGGCGCGGCTGCGGGAACATGGAACTTGCGTCGATGTGAGTGTGAATGACAGGGAAAGAGAGAAAGAGAGAAAGAGACGACTGGCGGCGACAACAATGCCGAGATTTCTCTTTTCTCTAACTTTTCAATGCACAGCGATTATTAGAATAGCGGAAATAAAAGTTGGGCAAGGCCAAAAAAGTAGTTCAGCCTGGTGGAAAGGTTGTCACCCAGTGCAAATACACTGGGCACAAGCATTCAGTAGTGGCAGTGCTGCCTTCTACGTGCTACATGGTACCTGGTAGGCAGACATGCCAGTAGGCATTGAAGTAGGAATAAAATAAGACATTATTAGGCACTAAGCCTCTGGATACGCGAAGAGCCTGAAAGACGTGGCAGTAGCGGCGACGGGAAATGTCGCAGGGTGGTCCGCTGGGCACAAGAGTAGGACGGGAGTATCTGGTATGAAGAGTACTGTACTACTAGTAGTAGTAGTGGCAGTTAGTAGTAGTACGTACCTGCCGTACCTTGTATATGCCTTTTAGATGCTTGCGATATCTGATCTAAGCACTGGAAACGTCATGGTTGGAAATACACTCGGGTACAGATAGCCGTATTCTGCTTGACGCGACGGGAAGGTGCATTGGCGGCAAGCAGCAAACAATAACTGCAGCAGGTGGCAGGCGCGGTCGGCACTTAGCCGGGCACCCGTGACAGACCGCTCCTGTTCTTGCCGCGAACGGACAGGAGGAGGGGAAGAGAGCAAAGGAAAGAGGAGACGCATCGGGTGGGAGCCGGAAATGTCTACACGAGGACAAACAACGGGTGCCTGCGACAGTCGCTCTGGCCTTGTCGTTTTCTGTAGTGATGTACTACTAGTAGTACTAGTAGTAGTGGGTTAGTATATTACAGTACTTAGTAGTAGTATGTCGGGTCCCTACATGGCAAAAGATACATGTCTGGAACAGTCAGGACTCAGTCTCATCCAGCCTTGACCTGCTGCGAGAAAGAAGGGAGAAGAGAGGCGGGCCGGCCCTTTCATTAGGTGTTGTGGGGAAGATGGCGCCTGGTTGTACTGCAACATGCATGTTATTCCCAGGTACTAGAAGGGAGTGGTAGTTATGCCTATCTAGAGGTACTACTAGTAGTATAGCTAGTAGTAGTACTAACGTGATAGATACTAGTAGTTGTAGAAGTAGTAGTAGGTTAGGTGTATACTCCTCTTGGGAGTAGATTGCAAGGTTTGCTGTGCAAGCAGTGACGTCTGCCTACCAGGGATGAGGTATGTATTCGACGAGTGTTTGCGCCAGAATCCTGCTTTTCCTCCCGAATAGTATCACACTACGCCTCATGGACTCGTTGCACCCGCACTGGCAACTTGTTTGCCAGGGCGTCTGCCTGACGCGTGCGTGGCGACGATGCAGCCCGCCTGGATCGACACGGCTCTGCAGACTGGCGGTCAAGGCTTGCCGACTGGCCATTAGCCAGCAGCACCAGAGTGTGGTTGCCCGCTCCCTCTGTGTGTGTCCGTGATTGCAGTCCATGTACTGTAGCCAATGCGGATGCAACTCGAGCCTGACAAGGTCATGGGTGCACCCAAATACAAGCCATGGCTAGGAGAGACGGACGGCTACCATGACGACAGCCAGTGCTTGCAAAGGCTTGCAAATCGCTGCTGTCGCACCGCAAACCTCATGACGGCCGACGTGTGACAAGACAGGCAACTACGGCAGACGCCATGGCTTGTTTCTTCACCCACGAAACGCTCGCCTATCGTAATGGCTGTTGCATGGTTCACATGTTCGCCGAAACCCTTCACCTATGCCACACAGGCGGGTGTGACAGATGACCCAAGTCCCAAGCCTCTGCAAAAAAGACACGCCCCTCCACAACGCACCTTGCATCTACGCCATGAGAGCAGTGGTGCCCCGGAATCCCAATCAAGGCTCTTCCGGACGGTCCTTCGCATTGACTGACCGACTCAAGTGACTCATTGCCACCGAAGCTTGTACTAATAGCAAGATGCTTTCCTCCAACACTCGATTTATTTCTTGCTCGGCCTTTGCCGCAAAGACGCCTCGTTTATGGCGGGCGCATCGCGGACGGCCGCATCGAATACGTTTGCCACGGCCCGGCTTGACCGCTGTTGCTCATACAGGCGGCAATGTCGGGTTGCGAGAGGCCCACTCCTTGTTGATTCGGTTTTGCACGCAATAAGCCCGACTCTGAGCGACCTTGGCCAGCCAACCTAACTTTCTGACCGAGGCTTCGACATGACACGTCCGACGAGAAGCAGCAGAGTTATTTGGGCGTCAGCCAATGCCACCACTGCTGGCGACACTTTCATGCCCTCCAGTACAAACAGCGCATGCCTGTGCGCCACTCAAAAGCCTCTTGTAATTATTCAGCTCAGGCTTGTCTTTTTGACTGCTCCTGTCATCCCCCATTCGGCGACAGCGCAGATGCAGACACCTGCTTGGTAGCATTCGGGGCCACCAACTTACATGTGGCTGACCCGAGAGAGCGAATGGATGCATTTCTAATCTCTCATCAGCGCCCCCCAGCAAGCAGCAGTGTAATACAAGAGCAGGCTCTGCAGCCAAGGGAAGCGGCCGGACATTTCTCGTTCATGACCGACAAAGCGTTTTCGCAAGTCACTATCATGAGGTATTGACCGACACGGTGGCCCATACAGTCATATCGTTTGGGTGTGGCAATCCATGTCTACCTACTATAGTACTATTACACAGTACAGAGCAGCAGTCGCAGCACCGAATAATTCACTAGTAGTTGTATGTACTACTAATAGTATATACAGAGGTATTGACAAGGTCTTCAAATTGCTGCTCCTATCTTCTAAGCGTGGTGTTGACTTTAGACGGACCCCTCCCCCCCTGTTTTGAGTCGAGCCCCTTTTTTCCATGAATGCGTGTCGTGTGTGAGCCTGGAAAAGTGCGGAGAAGAGTACCTGAAGAGTCGTTACCCAATATATGAGGGGGCTTGTAGCTGGACCTGTGTCGCAAGGCGGTGTCTGGTTGCCCACCGTCAGACTTGACAGCTTGTTTTTATGGCCCGTGTCTTTGCTCAGCACGACTCGAGACGTCAGGTTTACAGTTGGCTGGCTGTTGCTGCCACCGGTTACTTGCCACCCACCCACCACCCAACCGACACGCGATACGAAGAAATGACGGAACGAGGTGAGGTGCGGCGCGAGGCAGCACTGGCAAGCCCAAGAGAGAACCCCGTCGGGGAGCGGCATCAACGACTCTTTTCTCTTGTCGCTTCAAAAGTTTGTCGGGCCTTTGGCAGCACAAGCCGGGAGTCGGGACTGGCAATCCGGTATCCCGGGTCTCATAAATGCCACGTTTGCTTTTCCCTGCCTGCCCTGCCTGCGCTCAAGTTGCATGGCATCCAAGCCCTTCCATCTCGTCGATGCGGCAACCTTTTTGGCTAGCCAGTCCCGGAAGCTGGGGGTCGTCAGCCGCGGCCCGCCGGCGGTCGCAGGAAGAGGGAGATGCGCTGCGATGCGAGCCTAAAGGTGGTGATTTCAGCACTGAGGAGTCGGGCGTTGGAGTCAGGAGTAAAGGGTTGGCAATTCAGGCCCGACAATGGCGGCAAGGAGAGAGACATCCAGGGATGCAATGCAACAAAGTTGCTGTTGGCGTCTTGACGGAGCCCAAAGGAAGTGCTGTTTAAAGGGAGCCAGCCGTTGTATGTCTGTCTGGATTACTAGTAGTAGTAGTAGTAGTAGTAGTAGTAGTAGTAGTAGTAGTAGTAGTAGTAGTAGTAGTAGTAGTAGTACTCTCAGGTAGAGACAGTACCTACGACTTTGGATGCTCGTGGTCATTGTCCCCACGGGGATTCAAGGCTCGTCTGCTCCTTCTCTTGGCTCAGTCTGCCCGTGGGCCATCTGCTTCTTGTCGTTGAGGCGGTCAAGGCCCAAAAAGCACGTTGGCTGGCAACACCGCCATTTGTTGCTTCCATGGCTGGCCATGCGCCCTGCAGCGACAGGAAGGTCCTGCCCGCCCACGCCCTCAGCTGTGTGCTGTAGGGGAAGGCGGGAAGGAGCTACAGACTGGAGCAGGTAGGTGCCAGGGCACGGACGGGGCTCACCCAGCAGGTGCCGACCCGACCCCAGAGTCAAAGGGGCAGGACCAGCGCCGACGGCTCCTGTTTCTCCCCAACCATCTGCGTGTGACTGGCTCTTTTACTAGGCCCACGCCACCTCTCCCCTGTACGGTGATGCTGTATTGTGCTCCCTGCTAACAGGTCAGGCCCCGGCCCCGGCCCCGGCCCCGGACAGCAGATGGATGATTCACCTACCTCTCTGCCTGTGTGTACATGGCATGGTAGCGAGGAGCCTCAAGTCTACCTGTGTGCTTGTCCTTGTCGCCGCCCATAGACGCACTGTCGACACTCTGGCTTACGAATATATCTATGCCGTCCATCCCTTCTCCCAGCTTGCTCTCCCTTGACTCAGTCCAAGTGCTTGCAATTGCCTTGATACCAATTTGCCCCATGACCCGCCCTTACTGCCTACTTGAACCCATCTTATTCTCCATTCTCTTTGCTCCCATCCTGCATCCGTCAACGTCAGATATCGCTCTGACCATCAACGGCAGAAGCCGCGACAAAGCACCCGTTATCCCTAGACTATCACAATAGAGAGTTGGCACTTGGACCATTTTGGCCACTAGTCGCCAGAACAGCTCTTGTCTAGACCACTTTGACGGAATCATCCGTCTACCATTTCCTTCTAGACGACCTGCCACCTCCATTCTCCACACCATCTAGGAATCTGCACGGGCATCTCTTCACGGAACATTAGTCGGCTTCGGAATACAAGTCGGCTTCGGGCCACGACTGCGAAATCGAACCCAAGATATAAGCCGAGACGCAGCCTCGACTTACCATCATCTCAAAGCAGTGCACGCCACCATTAGCTTGTCTAGTATTTACACTCTTATCCTTGACCAATTCATCAATCCACGCATCACCAACCATGTACGGCTCATATGGGTCATATAGCTCCATGAGCTCCATGTACGGTCCAATGGATCTGTCTTCAAGCAACATTCGCGCACACGACGCATCCTGCGCCTTTCCTTCATGGCCGCAGCGGGAGTCACTTTCAGACACTGAGCATGATATGCCACGCGCCACCTCTTACTTGTCCGACGACGATCTCTTCCTTAGCGATCCCTTTGAAGACGATTCGCGCAGCGTCTGCAGCGGTAGCAGCAGCTCTTCACCGTCGGCTGATGCTGTCGACTCCCCGCCACAAATCACCGCAGAGGAGCTCATGCGACAGGAGCGTGAGCGAGCTGCCTTGCAGCGCGAGTACTTGAGACAAGTTAAACTCGACAAGGACAAGCGTCGACAGACGGCGCTGCGGACGCGCCGCGGTAGCTCCAAGAAGGGTTCCAAAACAAAGACATGTGCTCCAATGACGACCATTAGCGAGACCGGAGAATAAGACAAATTGTCTTGTTTCATCAGCCAGGCATTTTCTTTTCTCAGCTTCCTTTGGCAACGACTCATGAAAAAAAATATACCCTTGTCTTTTCTTCGGCTTTTCTTGCAAGCCCCTCCCTCTACTAGGCAAAACATTTCGGCGGAAAGAAAATAGCGGACATATACTCGGCATTGTGCTCACGGAACCGAGGCATAATTGAACAGCTCGGCTTGGGTGTCGCTTCAACTCTTGCACAAACAAACATATGAAATTGCGATTGGTCCGTCAAAAGCCGTTCAGCCTAAAACAACTTGTTTGGTCTCAACCATCTTTTGACATTTGACACTTTGGAACACTAGCAGTTCCGAGGTTCTCGGCTCATATGTCGAGTAATCAATAAATCAATCGCACTATCACGGGGGTTTCCGCTAGCCCTTCCTTGTCGCTTCTCCGTTAGCCGCGGGATCACCTCTATTGCCACTACAACTGCACTTTGGCAGTTAGTCGAGCGACTTTTGATGGGAAAATGTCTATTCCTTGGTCGGATCCAATCGCCCAGGGATGCAACTGTTCTGTAACCTTGGTTCATGTCCGACACTTCTATTTCTCCTTTTTTCTTTTCACCTACGTCCTGGTCGATTGACTATATCAGGCTGTGAATTGCTTTTTTTAACTAGCGGGTTACCATCATAGCGGGACTCTACAGTGTGTTTTGACTATTGTTTTTTTTTTTTTTTTTGAGCGGGATCAAGGGAAAAAAGCGCAAGTGGTTAGAGGAATGCAACAAGCCATGGACTCTGCCAACTGGGCGGTAGCGGTAGCGAAACATGTGTCGTTATTTTCTTTTCGGGAACTGCGGGATTTGATTCATACTTCTTTGCGAGTACCTATTTACTACATCTTCGCGATACCCCCTTTTTTAGGCTATGTAGAGGTGCTTTCTTACTTCAAAATCAACCAATCTTGCTTGTTACATGGGCCACTCTTATGGTTGTGATGTAGCTTGTCAAAGTACTAGTAGGGACTGCAAGCCTCGGCATACAGAGGCAAACCGTGAAATTTTTTATAGAGAGAGTGCTTGTTGCAGAATAATGAGTGTCGGGGTACAGGAGTTTTTATTTTGTTATTTTTCTTTTCTTTTCCGGTTCAGTACATGCACAAGCAATGGTCAGTCAAGGCAATGCTGCAAGAGGATGGGCCGGGATGCCGGAGCGAGTAATTGCCAGGGGAGTGAGAAGTGCATAAAAAACTGCGGGTAAGTAGTAGCAGAAGAAGTTGACATTGGGTGTTTGGCATGAGGCTTGATGGGATGGGTTGGCTTTGACATTGAATTATGAGTGGGCCGTCATTGTTGAGCACAGGCGCCCGGCCAGCAAGACGCAGGACTAAGAGAGTAGTAGGGTTGATTGCTTTTGCGCGGGGAGCTACCTCGTTTGGGTGATAGACAAGAAGGAAAGAAGGGCTACTACTGCTACTAATAGTAGGTACAGTACTAGTCACAGCTCGGTAGGGTTTTCGGCCGTCTTTGCCATGAAGCGGCTGGATAACTCCATGGTAGAGGCGCCGTGGGTTGCGTCTCTGACGCCACATGCACTCCCCTCTCCTTTTCTCTCTTCTCGTTTTCGGCATGGCTGAATATGTCTGCTTGAGGCCTTGGGGGCAAGTGATGCCCAATGGGGTGGACGTGGCCCCTTATTTCATGGGGCCGCGAAGCGCCGGAACAGAAGCAGAGTGGCTGGCTCTGAATATGCACGCACCCCTTAGACAGCGGCCCTTGGTTTCCTTGATTGGATATTGGGGCCGGCTTACATCTAGCACAGAGGGCGTCATGGAACAGCAGCTTGTTGGGCATGGTTTAGCAAAGACAGACAGTCAGCAGAGGCGGTCAAAGGACCATTTTGAGGCTGCGCTCGGCGGACAGTGTCATGCTTCTTGAGTAGCAAGAGCAAAGGAGGGTGCCAAGCAAAGGCCGCGAGAGAGCTGGGGTTGACGGCCATGTGGAAGAAGAAGAAGAAAAAGAAGAAGAAGAAGAAGAGAGGGGAAGAGGCAAAGGCTTAAAGACTCGAGATGCTTCCAGCTAAAAAAACATGCAAGGGCATGCATCAAAGCAAAGGGGGGTGACTGGTGGTGACGGACAGACGGAGCGTTGCAGAACTGGCAAACGCTTGACTTGGCAGATTGGGCGTCATAGTCTTGGATAGCTGCCGCGGCAAAGCCAAGGGGGCTGTGGTGCGGGGTTGGACAAGATTGTTAAATGCCCAGAGTGGTAGGCCGCTGGGTGTCTGGAGCATTGGGTGGTGAGACAGGTCGCGCGGCACACACGTGATGCAGGCGAGACAAGGCGGAGGCTGAGGAGGCAGAGGCGAAGCAGCAATGTGGTGGCAGCCGAGTCAGCGGGCCACGAGACAAGTTGTTATGCATGACTTTGTACTAGTAGTAGTAGTAGTAGCAAGGCTCGGCTTGGCCGTCTTTGAGCTTTGCACAGCGAGCCATGCATTGATTGAGCGGGTCAGGTAGCCTACTAGTAGTAGTAGGTGGGTAAGCTTGGCTGGAAGCGCCTGGCCATGCATCAGAGTGATTGATCCCTGGCGACGGGCGTGATGGAGCTCCTCATTGGGCGGTTCCTGGCGCGCACTTGCATCAGCCGTGGCCAATGCCAAGAGTCGCATGCCGGGCAGGGCGCTACCATGGAAGCCGTGTACTAGTAGTCTTGCCGCTACGATTGCTGGCTGGCTGGCTGGCTGTAAGTAGTAGTGGTTAGGGGTAGTGGTAGTGGTAGTGGTAGTGGTTAGTGGTAGTGGTTAGTGGTAGTGGTTAGTGGTAGTGGTTAGTGGTAGTGGTTAGTGGTAGTGGTTAGTGGTTAGTGGTAGTGGCCACCACCTGTCAAAAAACACGTGACGTTGCCTGCCTGTCCAACTTTTTGGCTTGAGGACGAGCGACAACAAGACCAGCTGCGATGCAACCTGGGCGCTGCAACCCCGCAAGCAAGCAAGAGCTCACTCGTGTCCTCGGGGCTGACTCTGGAGCCGACTCTGAGCCCGCACTAGAGGCAAGGAGCGTCGACAGCCATGGCCAGGCAACAAGCGCATCAACAAGGCGCAGGTGCAGAAACAAACGTGGTTGGCGCCAGCGCCTACAGCCTACATGGCAAACACGGGGCCGTGGCATGCATCGTCACGCGCCAATTCATCCAGCCTGATGTTTTCAATCATGGACCTGGTTTCGTCACGCCCGCCAATGTGCCAATATATAGCAGTGATTGAGCAGTGATTGGTGCAGAGTCGGTGCCCATGGCTGCTTTTTCCCCGTCATGGTCTCTCCGGCTGCTACTCTACATGCATTGGCCTGGCCCCCTCTTTGTAAATTTTCTTGTCCTCGTCCTTGCTCCCCTCGTCTTGGCCCTCGCCTTGGTCCTCGCCTTTACAGCCCTCGCCTTGACAGCCCTCGCCTTGACAGCCCTCGCCTTGACAGCCAGCCCTCGCCTTCACCTTGGCTGCCTGGTTGTGCTGGCGGCATAGCTCGTGGCTAGAGTGCATGTATTGGCGTACATGTAGGCCAGGTAGGAGCTAGGTGAAATTGCACCTGCGTCGCTGGTGTAACCACAAGACGGCACAATCGAAACAAGCGCCGACCCCAGCCCTCGTGGTGCTCCTCGCCGCCATCAGATTGTTTGTCGGCGCCTCAGCTCCGCGGTGGCCGGGCCTTTGTCCCCTGTTATCTCTGCTGCACTCGTCCTTGACCGCATTCATGTCCAAGGCCGAGACATACATTTACCTGGGCCCTTGAGTATCGACGCCTTTTTTCTTGCACCTCATGTGTCGACACAGACGCCGTGTCTTGTAAAAGACGGTACAAGCGCTGTGCCACGCGTGCCTGAGGCACGACTTGACGCATCAGAGCACATCAAGTGAGCTGCCCAACGTCTTGCACCCCAACGCCTGCACTTGGCCACGACGTCGGCACCATGTCCGAGGCCAAGCATGTCAGTCGCTTCCAAGCATGTGCTGCCACGGCCTCGAGGTTTCTCTACGCCTTGGGCTCCTCCGTCTTGTGCTGTCGCCACGACTCGCTCGACATTGAGACGAGGTTTTGTGGCCACAAGGCCGACGTGAAGCTGCTGGCCGTGGACAACCAAAGCGACCTGGGAGCAGGCCGCCTCGTTGTCAGCTATGACGGCGACAAGACTGCCATTGTGTGGGACTTGATGACTGGAGACGAGATGACGCAGTTTTGTTCCTACGACGAGTTTACCGTGGCAGCCTGGATGCGAAACGGAAACATTGCGTTTGGTAAGCTGTGCTTGTGTGGGCTTTGCACAAGAGCCAAGGGGCGAGCTGACGGAGCTGGTGGCGTCCAGGAAACACGCAGGGCAGCATTATCCTCTTTGAGCCCACCACATCGGAGCACATTTCTTGGCGGACTCTTGACCAGATAGCCGTCACGGCGCTGGCTCCCTCGTCCGACTGCCGCACTTTTGCCATTGGGTAAAGTTTGGCCTTTTTGGTCTCGACGCTCGGTTGCACGCTGACACTGAGGCTGTCGCCAGATACCAAAACGGCTCACTGCTCATTGCCACGCTGGAGCCCCGCTTCACCATTCTGCACAACTTGACAACTTCTAGAGGCCCCTCGCCCATTGTCACGCTTGCCTGGCACGCCTCAGCCTCGCGGCAAAAGTCGGACATGCTGGCAGTGCAGACGCACGATGGCGATCTTCGCGTCTGGAGTGTGGCCAAGTCATACAAGGCCGATGACGCGGCCAAGGTGGTTCGGATACTGCGCATGAGGGAGAACTATGTGGCGGGCCCCAATTGGATGGGCTGGTCCAAGAACGGGCGCGTCATCCAGTATTCAGATTCGTGCGTACAGCATTGCCAGGGCGGCCCCTTTTGACGCGCGCGCCAGCTGACAGTGGCACAGGCAAACGCTGTCGTGGGACGTGCGCAGCAAGCATGTCACGTGCGATCCGATTCCAACCCTCGAGCACGTCAGGGGGATTGCCGTCTATGGTCCCGGTGCCCTGCTCTTTACTCTGGGGGCCAATAACACGGTACAGCAGTTTGACCTGAATTCGCCGTCGATTCTCATTGCCAACGTGCAGCATCTGGCTGCTCACCTGCCACCGTCGCCGCCAAACTCCATCGAGGATGGTGCAAAGGAGGCTTGGGCTCAGTCTGGGCTGGCCTGTCATGGGGCTGGTGCGGCAGCACGTGTGCGTGTGGGCGAGTCGGACACGGCTTCCATGCCTCTTGATTTGAGCGTGTCGGAAAGCAGCGACGAGGAAAACTTGTCTCCCTTTGCTCGCTTTGCTAGGCGCCAAGCCCCCGAGGCCAGCAAGGAAGTGCCGTGCGAGGTTGGCAGCCCAGGGTCGACACGCAGCGCCACGTCTACTCTGTCGAAATGGTCTGCCAGCTCACGCACGCCAGGGCGCCACACGACGAGGTCACGTGGGGTGACGGATGCAACCTACATCTCGGCAGGGTCGTCTGTCCAGGCGTCGATGGAGAGCAGGCTCGAGGTGGACGAAGCGTCACTGGCGTCGTCTCGCCGCGTCCACGGCCCGTCGAGACTGAAGCACGAGGTGCCGCGAAGCCCTCTGGAGAGCCGGGTGCATGATCTCTTTGTCTTTACTCGAGCACGCCTCGGCGACCAGGACAGCGCGGCGCCCCATGCTGGGAGCCATGCTGGGAGCCATGCTGGGAGCCGTGCTGGGCGCCAGACGAGTGACGAGCTCCGACGGCAGATGCTCAGCACCATTTTTGGCTGGCACGAGGACGTGGAGGACCTGGTGCAAGACGAGATGAAGCGGCACCCGCCGGGCTCTGCAAACCGCATTTTGCTGGCCAAGTGGCTAGGAGACTTGGACGCCGACATCATGACGGGCAGCGGCGAGAACATGACGTCGTCGGACTGGATGCTGCTGGCATTGAGCGGGATTGGCGGACACAAGTCGCAGCATAAGCTGGGGCGTGCTTATGTGCAGCGGCTGCTGGAGAGCGGCGACGTGCACGCGGCGGTGACGATTATGCTGGGCATGGGCGACGACAATGATGCCATTGAGGTGTACACGTGGCACAAGTGCTTCATGGAGGCGCTCATCCTGACATGCCTGACCTTTCCCAGCGCGTGGGAGCGCCAAGCGGCCATTCTGCGGCAGTGGGGGGAGAGCGCCGTGCAGCAGGGCCAGCAGCAGCTGGCGAGGCGGTGCTTTGCCTGCACGGACGAGGAGTCGAGGGAGCAGTCGAGGGAGCAGTCGAGGGAGCAGTCGAGGGGGCGCTCGGGCACGCAGCTCAAGTGGCAGAGCATGCGCGACGTCTTGAGCCCGCCGCTGTCGCCGCCCGACGTGCAGCGCGGGCCGCAGCGGTGCGTGGCCAAGTCGTCGGCCCTGAGGCTGATTACGGCCTTTGGCGAGGCCAAGGCGACGTTTTACGCGGCCGGCGATGGGGGGCAGACGCCCATTGCAGCCGGCATCACTCCCATTGCCGACTCGGCAATGTCGCCTGTGGGCTCACAGGGAGGCTTGGACTTGAGCAAGAGCCGCTTCAAGACGCCCACGTCGGCTCGGCCGCGCGGCAGGCTGCCGTCGATTGGCGAAGACGCGCCGCGCGATACCAAGGTGCTGGTGAAGCTGCAGGAAGCCGGCTCCAACCACGCCAACGGCTCTCGGGGCCGCATCCCCCACGGCCTCAGCCTCCAGGTGCACACGGACGAGGCGGAGCAGGGGCAGGCGTCGCGGCTGCACTGGCCCAACCCGAGGCGCGGCCCGGCCTCGGTCGCCAGCTCCGCCACGTCGGCCTCGAGTGCCGGCCGCAGCCATGGCGACGACTATGTGCATAGCCTCGACACGGCCCAGCGCTACGCCTCGGCAAAGAGCCGCAGCCGCCCCAGCAGCAAGGAGCGCCGCGGCCGCCGCGAGACAAGGGCCAAGCCCTCCCACGCCCACGACGAGGAGCGCGGCCGCTCCGCCCCAAGGCCCAGGCGCTCGCCCACGTCGCCCATTCCCATGTCGCCCGAGGACCTGGCCAATCTCAGCTCTACCCACGCCCCTTGTTGCCTCGACGACCCCCATGGCCACCACCACCACGACTACAACAAGGCCGCCAGGTCACACCGCCGCCACGCCCACGCCCGCAGCACCAGCCGCGGCTTCACCTCGCCCTCGTCGTCCACCAGGCCAGAAGCCTCGGCCTCGCTTGCCTCGCACCTCGCCGCCGCCTCGACCCATCACGCCGGCGACTTGCGCCAGATGAAGGATGCGCGCCTGCGCAAGCGCGAGCACGCCGCCCGTGAGCTGGAGCAGCGCCGCCAGTCGCTGGCCCAGCGCCCGCAAGCTCCCCCCATCCCCCACCCTAGTCAAATCACCTCGAGCGCCCACGATGCCATCCCCCCCCGAAGCGCCACGGAGCCGCCCAGGGGCTCCCACGCCAGGCTCGGGCCTCCCCTTGGCTTGCCCGCCACCCCCAAGGCCATGAGGCTCATGATGAAGACGGACGACTCCAAGCATGACGAGCCGCCGCCCCCCATTCCCCTGACCTTTAGCCAGAGGCACTCGCCCAACTCGTCGCCTGCTGCCGACAAGCCATCCTTGACACTGCTGCCTGCCACGGTTTACCAGCCTCCCGCCGCCCCCCGCCCCATGATTCCCCGCAGCATGTCGGCTCCCATTCCCCACGACTTGGCCTCGCCTCCAAGGGCCGCCAAGGGCAACCCGCCCGCCGAGCTTGCCTGCATTCACGAGTCGGCCAGCGGTGCCAGACGCCGCTCCCATGAGCAATTGCACGACGAGCCGCCCAAGCTCAAGGAGCTGCAGCATCTAGCCATCCCGCCGCCTCCGCCGCCTGCCCCGCTGCCCCACGCCCCCCCGAGTCTCGGGCCTTTGCAGGGGGCTGTTGGCTGTGGTCTTATTGAGATTGTCATGGACGACCATGGCAAGCAGGAGGCTGAGCAAAGCCACGGTCCCTCCATCCATGCCATGCTGCCCCTTGCTGGGCCCCCAGCACCTCCTGTCGCCCGCCAAGTCCGAGGCCGCAGCAGCAGCAGTGGCGATATTCGTCTGTCTAGTCGCATGTACAAGGCAAACACTGAGCGTCGCGCCCACGGCCCGGTCCGCGCCTTGGGAGCCGCGCCTATAGACAAGCAGAAGCAGCTGCCCATGTTTGATGCCGAGGCAGCTACTGGCTTGCACCAAAGCGAGATGATTTGACCAAGCTCTTTGCATCACTGTCCCTCATTTTGCCCAAGTTTATATGCGTCCTTGATTTCTTGTTTTGTTTTTGATCTTCTTTTATACCTTCTTCACTTCCTTTCTTGAATCCCCTTCCTCTTCCCCCCCCCCTCTTTTTTTGGATTTCTTTTAACATTGTCTTTTCCTTTCTTGACGAATAATGATGCTGGTTTCAAAAAAAAAAACCCAGACGGTGTATGCTCCAACTATCATGTTTTTTTGTATACGGCAAGCTATAAGGAAGCCCTTGGAGGCCGACGGAATTTGTCGCATTACATTGCTGCCTCACGGCAACATGATTTTAAGCTTCAAAAGCAGCAGTCGGTAGTTGACTGCCAAGGTCATGACTCAATGATATTTTTTCACCTTTTATATTCTCTTTACTTTTATTTCCATCTATATATATAGGCCTCGTTTATCCGGCCACCCAATATGACTATTCGGCCACCTCAATGTAGCTCGTTTGCGGAGGGGTATATGCGCCTTGATTTCTATATATTATACTTTATTCTATAACGAAATAGTATCTCTAGCTTAATTGCATCGCTAGCTCAATTGCATCGCTAGCTAAGTACTGTCGCGATAGGAAGATTTTTCTATAGAGTATAAATACATGGAAAATAGCAGCGTTTATACCTCCCTATAAACGCCCTATACGGATAAACGGGGCCTATATTAATTAGATAATAAAGTAATAGAAAGAAGCAGAAGGAATCTGGAAAAAAAAACCCAAGGTAATGAAAAAAAAAAAAGACGTTGTGATTTCCCATTTCATGTTTCCAACCCAACCCTCTACTGTCGTAATCCAATTCGCCACGCGACGGGGGAGAGTTCTCTGCAGAGTGAAAGCCTCTCTCAAGTGTCATCTCCAGTTCTTAGGACCACGCGCGCAATCGCGAGCTGCCTGCGCGAGCGGGTGGTCACCGCAGCGTTCGAACTGGGCGCCTGCAGAGGGGATCTGACGGGGATGGGTGTGGAGACGATGAACAGTAACGGAGCACTTCGCCATTGAGCCATTACAGCTGACAAAGCCAAGAAAAAACTTGGTATATATCACTACTACTACTAGTAGTAGTACTAACCACGCAGTACAAGTGCATGTACCTGAACCCACTATACAAGTTGTCTTGCCTCTAGGTTAGGTTGGGTTGGGTAGTACCAAGTGTAAAGGTGAAGCTAAAAAAAACTGACTTGATTCAACACCAAGCAAACACAGACACGGCTCGACCGACAACGCGGCGCATGGCCAGTCTGCTGAGGACAGCGCCGCGGCTGCACGTACGGCGGCCGTCACCCACGGCAGCCGAATTCACCGTGACGACGGAACCGCCGCCGACGCTGAGGCTGAGGCTGCTGAGCCTGGCCGTGGTGGCGCTCCGCCTGACGCTCTGCCTGGCGGTGCTTCTCGTCCTGCACTCGCAATGGTGCGCCTCGGCGTCTGGGTGTGCGCGCCTGCTGAGCCTGTCGCGGCCCCTCACCCTCGCCGCGCCGCGCAGCTCATTGTTGTGGCCCTGGCCGTGTCTCGCGCTGGCTCGTCTGCCCGCGCCTGCGCTGCTGGCCCTCTTGGCTGCCACGCTGTACCTGGTTGGCCTTGGGCGCGCCCACGCCCGCGAGTCGCTGCTTGTGCTGCGCGGCCTGGGCGTGCAGACGACGGAGGCGCCCGTCTCCTTCTTCTCCCCGGCTTCGCTCCTGTCGTCTCCCTTTTCCTGGGTCTGCTCCTCGGGCGCCGCCACGCGCTTTATCCCCACGGAAAAGATTCACGACATACTCCTCAACGAGGCCTTTCGCGGCTTCGAGGTCCGCTACTACCTCGTTGTTGTTGTCGAGGGCGAGCAAGACGTCGTCGTCGTCTTTCCCGGCCTGCTGCCCCCACGCCACATTGTCGAGACGGTCTGGAGAGGTGCCCGCCAATGTCTGTATGAGGGACGTACAGAGGACAAGGGAGGCTAGTGGTGATTCGGCTCGACTACTTGTCGTCTTGCATGGCCTTTCTACATGGCTTTGGCTACGCCACGGCAGCCCCGACGTGACTCGATATAGGCAACACTTGCTATACCATACAATTGAGCTGCGTGGCAACGCCCCCTCCTTCTCCTCCTTCTCCTCCTTCTCCTCCTTCTCCTCCTTCTCCTCCTTCTCCTTCTTCTCCTTGTCGACTGCTTTGCGCGCAAGCTTCCTCCAGTCTTGCCCTGTCCATAACTCTCCGTGTCCACATGTCTTGGGCATTGGCATAGCCCTTGCGCTTGGCGTACTTGTCGTTCTGCTCCTCGACTGTCTGCAGCAGTTTCTTGTCCATGACTGCCACATATCGACCCTCGTAGCGTCCGCTGTTGCCACCCTCAAAGACCCTCACGCCTGCAGCCGTGGTGCCAGCGCTCGGCAGCGCATGCTTTGCCTCGTCTCTTGCTCGGCTCGGCCCCGAGACTTGGCGCAGGAGCTGGTTTGCCAGCACTTCGTCCATTTTGTGCTGTCGCCACAGCCCCCAAATATCATCCACGAGGCCAAACTTGCCAAATTTGCTCTTCATCTTGTCGTCGCCAATATATATCCAGTCAAGCGAGTCCTTGCCTGGACCCTCGTCGTCGTCATGCCTGTCGCCAGAGAAGACGCAGTCCCAAAGCACAAGAGGCACATGGTCAGCCATGGTGTAGTTTGGCTTTTGCCCATGTCTCTTCACATTGAGCAGCTCCGACACGATTGACGGCTGCTCGAGCCCCTGGCCGACAAGGAAAAGAATGGCAACCATGTGTCGAATCTGATGCCACAAAAAAGCCGAGCCGCGAACGTGAAAGTAAAAGATGTGCAGGCGTGTGCCGTCGGCCGCTCGAGTACCTGGCGGCGCAAAGTCTGCGTCTTGCAGGTACGGCAGTGTCGAGCCGTCATCTTGGACTTGGACAATATCCGCCTCGAATATGCGTCTGCAAAAGTTTGTTATTTGCTTGGCTGCATCCAGCTTGCAAAAATTGCGAAAGTCGTGTTCGCCCTGGAAGCGCCTAGCCGCATCGCGCATAGCTGCAATATCGAGCCATCCCGTCTTGACGCGAGACGACTTGGCCGGCCCTTGCAAGCTTGCTGGCAGAGGAGCAAAGGCTGGCTGGGTAAAAAAGTAGCGATACTGGCGCTCACGACATGAGAAGCGCGCCGAGAAATCTGCTGGCAGCCAGGGACACCAAGCCAGGACGCGTATGTCTTGGGGCAGTAGGCGGTTGAGGAGGCGCGGGTAGCAGAGTTCGTCGTCGACATGGTCAAACGGCTTGCCCTCGAGCGGCTCCCCTTGGTCCCGTCTGGGCCTGTTGCTCCTCACGCGCAACGCAATCACCTGCCCAAAAGCACTCACTCCTCGGTCTGTACGCCCACATTTGGAGTAGTCGCAGCAGTCAAACTTGACCACCTTGTTGTCGTCGGGGAAAATAAGGCGAGCCCGCGTCAGGGCCTTCCACAGCTCCTCTTCAATTGAGGGCAGATTGCCCGACGCCTGGAATTCGAAGCCGCCGTAATTCTTGCCCAGATACGCCAGCTTGAGGGCAATGAAGCGCGTCGAGTATTTTGAAGGATCCATGTCGCGTCCCGCCTTGGCAGGCTTGACAGCGTCAGCCAGCTCACCAAGACGTCCCGACTGCTCCAGCTGGTTCTCGAGGTGCCTGACTCTGGCTATGAGATTGCTCTTGGTCCATGCCTCGTAGTCGTCGGCAGGCCCATTGCCCGACATGCTGGCCTCTATACTCCTTGTGTGCAGGCCACTCTTGGTCTGGAGCAAACGGCAGCAACGCGCACCTTGGCAAAGCAGGCGACGGCAATATGGCAATGCCGCAGGGGCCAGCATTCCTCGTCTACTCGCCTAATGCGCCCCTTTATGCAAGAGACATCTTGTTGCCGAGCTATCACGGGCGCCTTGGACAGAGGGCCGACGTGGTCTATGTCTGCAAGACAAGTTTGTAGCAAAAGCAAAAATGGGGCCAGGCACTATAACTATACATGTGTGGCAGTGCAGTGCAATTGCGGCGCAGGCCAGCTCTGGTTGTCACTCACACACTAAAAAGTACTACTACTACTAGTACTACTACTACTACTACTACTACTACTAGAGGATTGTCAATCGCTTCATATACACACCTGTCTAAAATCACACAAACAAGACAAGCCAATGGACCCTGTTACTGTCAAGCTGCTGCTGGTAGGCGATGACAAGTGCGGCAAGACGACATTTTTATCGTTTGTCACGTCCAGTCGGTTCCTGACTGCTCTGCCCCTAATGACTTTGTAACAGAAGGCTCAGCGCAAGCCAAGAAACGAACCCCATCCCACTATTGCGCGACATCCATCAGCCATTTAGCTTTAACATCAAAATCGGCAAGCAAGCATGTCGTCTCGACTTCTATGACACTTCGAGCCCTCACAACTGGCGTCTGCTAGACCCAGACATGATTGTCATATGCTACGATATTAGCCAGAGGCTTAGCCTCATCAATGTGACAAGATTTGTAAGTTTTACTTGCAGTCCATCACCAAAGCAGGCCAGGCTGATGCTGTGCATCGACGAGACAAAAGTGGCTAGAGCAACTCAAAAGAGCATTCTGGCGGTTCGATGGCCTGCCCGTCATGATTGCCGGACTCAAGCGCGACTTGAGATGCGAGTCGGATCCCAATGGCGTCATTTACCCTCAAGAGGCCTATCAAGTGGCACAAGCCATGCGCGCTGATGGCTATGTCGAATGTTCGGCCCTCACAGGGGAACTGGTAGAGCTGGCCTTTGAGGACATTTGCCGCACGGCTGTCAAGACGCTGAACGAGGCTGGCGGCCAGAGTGAGGGCGGCTGTCTTGTGCAATGAGCTGGCTCGTCGTCTGACCGCAAAAGCCATGCGGCTGCTGCCTCTAGGCAATTGCTGTGTCGGAGGCTTGGTCCTGCTCAAACTGGCCAAGCACCTCGACGATGACGGCCACTATTTGCTCCTGCTGCTCCTCGGTAAATCGCTCGCCCAAATCGTCAACAATGGTGTTGAGCGCCACGACCGACGTGGGACGCAGATTGAGGATAACGAGCACCTCTCCTTTGGACAATGTGTACCGTCGTAGTCCTTCTAGCAGCTGCGCGATGCGTTCGTCGCTATACGTCGGCGGCTCCTGCGCCAAAGGGCCGGGTCTCGTTCGCATCCAACTCAACACCTTGAATATGTAATCATGCATCCCTAGTTAGCCTCGTGTATTCGCCTCCTTGCCAACCATGGCCGGCAATCATCACCTCTCTGACGACAGTCTCGAGATTTGGCGGACCGCGTCGCTTGTTGCATTGATACCGCTGTTTTTGGGCGACTAGATGCTGCCAGACTTCATAATTGGTCAACACCGCCGACTGGGACTCGATGATCTTCATGCCTGTGGGTGCATATGCAATGCGTCGTGTCCGACTTTTTTTTTTTTTTTTCTGGCTTTCGTTTTGCTGCCTGCCCATCAGCCAATTCTGGTCCCTCTCCGCCTTTACTCGACCCACCTACCCTACAGAGCACGTCGGACACTCATGAAACACCTTGGCGAGCAGTCATAGCAGATCTCCTACCCCATGTACCTGCAAGTTGTTAGGAGGCTCCATTGGAGCGTTCAGTTCCCATCTGATAGTGAAAGCACTAGTACTTGTATAGCAAAAGTGTTTCTACAAACTCGCTTGTATCGTTGTAATATTAATATTCCCACTTATCTGGCACTCCCTCCCTTCGCTGTTTCTTGGGCAATAGCCATGGATACATATGCCGACTCACTGCTTAAAAATCTAGCATGCAATTCAATGGTCCCTCTCATTTCCTCCAAAACATCATCTTCTTACCTTGGTGGCACCACCAGGTCATTGCCAGCCTTGACTTATTTGTGCAATATCGGCCGGGACTTGCCAGCCATGCGTCCGAGCCGCCCGGATATATGCATCGATAGCCTCAGAAACACCATAATCGTGGCCAATGGCTGTGTCGAGCCGGGCAGGCGGATCGCCATCGCATAACCCCAAACGCACCTGGATCAGTACCTTTTCCATGCCCAGCACCGGTGACCAGCCTGTGCCCGTGAGCATCTCGGAGCAAATGGCGCCACCGGCAGTCACATGTCCTCCGCCGCCCCGCGAAAAGGGCAAAAAGCGCGGCCGGATGACGCGCACAAAGGGCGGCGAGAAGGGATAATTGCTGCCAAAGCGCACCTCAAGTACCACGCTGCTGCTGCCCATCCGTGCCATGTCTTGCGCCAGCGGAAGCGACTCGTCAAAGCTGTGTAGCTCCACAATCCAATGAAACAGGTTGTCGATGCGCGCCACGTCAATATACCAGCCCAGGTCCCTTGTCGCAATCTTGGTCTGCGTCTGGTGTAGCTCCTTGATCTCACGCCCAAGAGCAGCAAGTGCTTGCGGAGAAGACGCCGCCCAAGAGGGCTCTGGCATCTTGGGGAGTGAGTCAAAGTCTAACGATCCGGCGCAAAATCCACTTGACCTTGTTGACACACTCTGCCTACTCCCATTTGGATTCATCAGCTGGCGTCGGAGGGGCGGGATGGCTGACCATGGAACTTCAAAACGCTCGTCGTCATATCCAAAAAGTTCGCGACTTGGCTCTTGGGGAATGTTGCCCTCGAATTGCTTGACTTCTGCGCCAGGAAGCGCGTCCTTCAAAGACTCGGCAGATGGGCATATCGAGACATACAGATAGCGGCATTGAATCCACTCAACTTTGTCCACGACGTAATGGGGAGATTGACTGACAAACAAATCGGGCCTATTGACAATTTCGCAGAGACTCAAAACCGTCGATGGTTTCAGAACCGAGTTTGGCCAACAAGTGGCGGGCTGCACATGGCCCACAATCTCGTCAGCATCTAAAATAAGTGGGAGACCCGTTGGCATCCATGCTTACCATGGCGAGAAATTCGCCATCAGAAAATTGCGGACTTCGTATTATGGACAGTGCTGACCCGGTATGGGCATAATTGCTGCTGCAGACCATGGATCGACTCATATAAACGCCATGCCCGAATGTCCGGCCATGACTTCTTTTGTCAAAATTTAGACCATTGCGAATGATGCTATGCCAGTTGGACAAGTGACTACCGTGCCATGCAAACAGGGTAGGGTACTTGGAGTTGCCGCCATTGCCAGACAGCACGTGGGTCTTGAGTTGCTTCACAAACTGGAGTTCTTTGTCAGGCGCCCCTTGAACAAATCGAAACTGCAGGTGATCGAGAAACCCATTGGGCCGAAGAGGTTGATCCTGCACAATGTGCGACCTATTGGATGCAAGAACCCATTGTAATAGGAAAAGAGTAGATCTGTTCATGCGGCTCCAGCTCGCGAGAGAGGCACCGGGGTGGTTCTGTAGGAAGTTTCTCATTTCAAGTACCGAGGGAACGCAGCACAGTATCTGTGACATTGCCCACATCTTCAAGTCGCTTTCAGAGAAAAGCTCTAGATCAGGATTCTTGAAGAATGCAAAGACCGGATTCCAGTTACCATCAACAGGTTTTTGTAAGCAAGACAAAGAAGCTAGGTGTTTTTTGAGTTTATTTGTGATTGAGGGAGAGGCGTGATAGGAATTCACCAGAGTCTCGTAATAGAAGGACGACTCATCGATGATATTGGCCACGCGACATATGGTGTACTCGAAATCTTGCAAACGTCCAGTCAGCTACTTGGTAGAATTTAAGAAAAAAAAAACAAGTAGCGGTAGCATCGTGGGCCGGCCAGCGTACTCAAGGGGATATGGCATCATACCGGTGAAACCGTCCGTCAAGCGCGGAGTCGCCAACCCGAACCAGCTTCCCTGTGCGGCATTGAAATTAGCTTGGCTATTTAGTCGTAGCATCTTGATGTCGGCTCCAATCATGACTACCACACGACTAGACACGTCTGTAAAATCAATACACTTGAGGCAAAGGCCCGGTGGTACGGTTTTAACGGTGCCATGGACAGTAGCCGAATAGAAGAAGCTGACAAGAAGGTCGACAACGTAGGGCCGATGAATGATTTCGAGCTCGATGCTTGGACCAAAACCTAGCGTGAGATACTGGTACAGGCACAGGGGATCCACGCAGACATATGGCTTCAGCGAGTCGCATTCGTCATTGATCTTGCGGTAGCATGTCATGCAGTACTCGGTGCAACGTGCAAGACTGCGTAGTGCAAGCTGCATAGCGACGATGGGAACGCTGACATGCTCAATGGCGTCTAGAGCAAAGTCATGGCGTAGAGCGGCAGGTGCCTGGGGGCAGACAATAATTCCATCTCCCAAATGACGCAAAGAGGCTACGTCAGTGGCGGTATTTCGATCCATGTTGCACAAGAGCTCTTGCGCCGCTGTCCAGGATAAATTCAGATTGCGTCGCAGCCTGAGGAGCCGATGAAGACAATAATTGAGCAAGCGGTTGATTGATCCCGTCATAAGATGTGGTTCGCATAGGGGGCCGTTAATCTGGGCGCTGTCGCCCTTGTCTGCCGGTTGCGCTTCTTGTGGACTTGTAGGTTGGGCCGTGTGGGAAAGCAAATGGCGAAAGCCGTCATAAGAAGGCGCAGCAGATGTGCATTTCCCAAAATAAAACTGGACATGTTCTTGCTGAGAGGGCTGGTCGCAATAGTCTTGGAGCGATGAAAGTCTGTCGACGATGCGAATAAAGAGCACCAAATGGTGGTGTGGTTCAAGGTTCCAGGCCTCCAAAGCATCGTCCAGTAGACCGAGCACTGAGACAGGCAGAGAGAGCGAGATGGCTTCAGGTGCTTGCTGCTGGTCAGGAGGAAAAAAGACAACCGTTATGCCTGCCGCGGCAGCTATCTGAGCCGTCGAGGACCACCAGCCGTGTGTGCTTTGCGAGCGCAGACTGCAGTCGTCAGTCAGCCCATCCTCAGACTCGTCTTGCTCCATAGTCGAATCTTGTTGATCTTCATCATCGTCAGAAAGACCCGACAGTTTGGCCGCGAGGCAAGTAGAAACAAGAGTGACGATTTCTGCGACTGTGGCCTCCCCGGGGAGGCGTGGAGACAGATTCTGAAGGTAGCGGCATAGGTTAGTAGCGGCAGGACCGTCGAGCGAGGCAAAGATCATGAATGTGGCATTCCGGCGGTACTTTTCCACGTCTGCATGTCGCATGAGTTTCTCGGCTGCAAAGAGGAACCAGAAGGTGGCCCGGAGCTTGCTTACCTTGGACAACGAGCTCAACTTCGAGTGGCTTGTCAAGGCTTGGGTGCGAGAGAACAAAGACGAGGCCATTGTCAACATCGCCTCTGCGCAGGGCAATGACATTGTCAAAACGTGTGTTGACGGCCTCTTTGAGGTCCTGGAGGAAGACCTTGAAGGCCATGGTGGCGCGACGGCTTGAAAGACAAGAGTAACAGAGGCGGGGCTTGGATTATAGGCTGGGGGCAGGCGGGCGCATTGCGAAGACAATAGCTGGTCAATGCGTGCTGTACGTGTTGGGACAAGGCAAGTCGACTGCCGACCAACAGAGACAGGATTGGCTATCTGTCATGGAGGCTTTGGGCCTGCCGTCACGTTGCGCTGTCTCCCTCGCAAATAGCTCACAGATTGGGACAAGCAAGCAACCTCGATAGCTCGACCCACCAGCGCGGCCGCGGAGCCCTAACCCAGCCTAGCCTTCTTTCGGAGAATAGTGACTAAGTAGTCCCCATGTGTGTGTAGGTAGCCGCTCGGGTTAAGCGGCGACGAAGCCCGTGGCACCAGGGGTTATAGTACTACTAGTAGTTAGTAGTTAGTAGTAGTACTATGAGTAGTAGTAGCCGCAGCAGATACATACATGTACCTACCAAGTGTGCTAGTTCTGCCAGTAGCAGCGAGTCGTAGCAGTATGTAAAGGTAGAAGTACTAGTATGAATCGAAAGCGAATAAATAAATAAATTCGGGTAGATGAGCAACCAGACGGGCGACACCAAGTATGCAACGTAATAAAACCGAATGCATCGATGCTATAGAGCTACTACTACTACTAGAAGTACTAGCTGGTGCGAGAGAGCAAGAGAGAGGGACACAGTACATACTCTGCAGTACTATATGTGCATATACATGTGCATGTACATGCCTGCCAACAGGCACCTGCCACACACCTCCAAGCCAAGGCAGGTGGGTTGGCAAACAAGACGCCTAGCAAGGGCAGACTTTGCCGACAATTTGTATGTAAACACTACTACTAAGTACTAGTAGTAGTAGTACTAGTAGTGCTCCTAGTATAAGTACATACGTATATACGTAATTGCGTATACGCTACCTGCAGCCTATACCTAAATAGCAATACCACCACTAGTACCCATTACCTACTACTGCAGTCCGTGATACTACTAGTAGTAGTAGTAGTAGTAGTAGTAGTAGTAGTAGTAGTAGTAGTAGCAGCCGTCCGCAACTTGCCTTGCAAGACGGACTCTCAGACTGCAAATGTCACATCACCGGCTCCTCCCATTTCGTCCGACCTCGTCCAAGGCGGCCTCTTATTCTTGTCTCATGGTTGGCGCTGCTCCCATTCCGCCGACAGCAATGCATCCACCATTATCATTCCCGTCTTTTATTCTTGCTGTGGCACCGAGCCCCGTTCCATAGGCATCCAAGTCAACCGACCGACTTGGCTCTCGACTTGTCCTTTTCTTGCTGGCATGGCCTTGTGCACCACGGCTGTCCCCTTTGCAACCGTTGCCCGCCTCGTCGTCTTGCTGCTCAGCCTTTCTCTGCCGGCTTTGGCCGCCACGCCCACGTCGGCTGTGCCGCCGTCTCGGAGCTTGACGCTTCACAAGGCCAAGGACACAGGCGACGCAATTTTCAATCCTTTGCGCCCCCCGTCGCATGGTCGGCCATCGCGCCAACAAGGGGACCATTATGCCGGCTCGGTCTGGTGGGCTGATGGCGGCTGGCTCGCCTATCCCTTCTCCAGTTCCATGACTCTGGATAAGGAACGCGCACTGCTTCCTCCCCTCAGACGCCGTCAGCCAATCTACTGTTACTTTGATGCTGCTGCTACCAGTGCTGGCCCCGAGCAGGAGGCTGAAAAGGAGTTGCTGCTAACGTGGCGCCGCGCCTGGTGGGCTCGTGGCTTTCGTCCTGTCATCTTGACTGCGGCAGATGCTCTCAGAAATCCGACTTACGACACTTTGCAGCTGGACCTTGTGAGTCCTCAAGTTCAGCATCAGCTCATGAGTTTTCTTGCCTGGGAAATGCGCAGTGGCGGTGTTCTGACAGACTACACCTTGCTGCCAATTGTCTCCAAGGACGACTCGCTTCTTTCTTTTATTGGGCGCGGCAACTTCGCTCGCCTCACCAAGTGGAGCGACCTGGGTGACTCGTTGTTTGTCGGTCCCAAACATAGCATCGCCCATTTCCTCCGCTACTTCTCGGACCCGCATCATGTCAAGCTTCTCCAAGTCAGCATGGTTGATGTTCCAGATGCCCTTCTAAGAGTGGATCATGGGCCCGCTTCTCTTGCTTCCTACACCCACGCTACCATTGCTAGCAAATATTCAAAGGTTTCGGATGCATACAAGAAGGGGCGCGCCGAGGGTCTCATTAGCCTCAACAGCCTCATCACGGCACATCTTCACAACGCCTGGCAGACGCAGTTTACCGACGGCATCGAGGTTCTCAAGCCCCATCCGCAGCACATGACGGCAGCCATCAGTCAAGGCACCAGGTTGGCTCAAAAGCTGGCCTCTTGCCCTGAAACGCCCATGCCGTCTTCTTGCCCTCCCAACGTAGCTGAGTGTACGCCATGCGTAGCCAGAATGCCCATGCGCGTCTCGACACCCGCCCGCTATCACAACAAGAGCACAATCTTTAGTATTGGGACGGTACCGCATCCTTGGACACTTGCCATGCTGAATAATATGCGAGAGTCGTTGAATGTTTCCTGGATTCGCCGTGAGTCTCCGCGAGACTGGTGGCTTACAAAAGTCACTCAAGATTTCCTGGGCACGGGCGTCTCGAGCAGCAGACGCATACTTTCGCTCAAAGAGGCTATGGTGGGCCATGACGCCATGTCGCGCTCTTTCTGGCTAGTTGCCGAGGGCAAGCCACCAGCGGATTTGAGCTGGCATTTTGGCTTCAGCATACCTCAGCGCGGCATGGACAGGGGCGAGTCCCAGAGCCCAGTACCTGCTCATCGTTTGGCTCAGCAGGGAGACGTTGTGGCCGACTATTATATCAACGGACCACTGGCTTCGGACCAAGATGTTGCCAAGGAGCGTCTTGTGCTGGACAAGGCGACGCATGCCGTGTTTCACATTGAGTCGGAGGACGGGGCTCGACTTCGCACTTCATTTGAGGCTTGGAGTATGGGTGACAGCGAAGCATGGAAATTTGTGCGAGCCTTGACGGCGCGAAACATGTTGGAATTACAAGCAATGTACAATAGCGATTCAGAAAAGAAAGAGAGTGTAGCGCACATTTAGTCACCAAGACAAGAGCGACTTGTGGCGTCACATTCTTGGTTGCATTCGGCAGCCTGCCGCATAAGCAGGCACCATAAGCAGGCACCATAAGCAGGCACCATAAGCAGGCACTACTTGGCCAAACAATGCCCCAAGTGAGATGGCCACGGATGACGGCTTGGCCAGGCAGCGAATGGCGGCGCTGCCTCGAGAATGTGCTGCGGGAAACGATTGGTGTGAGGCCCCTTGAGCGCAAGGGCAAAGGCCTCGAGACTCCGGCTCATCAGAGCAAGAGCCGGCAGCGGCCCTATCATCAACGTCTGGGTATCATGTGTTGTTGTATTCAAAGCTGAACCCGCCAGGAGCAGGCTTGGGGTTAAATACCTGCCAGTCGCTTTGGGGGCCAGTGATTTGCTTAGACCTGATCCATCGAGCACAGTCATGCAGCCTGGAATCCGATCGCAAAGAGCACGCGTCATGAGAGTAGTGTCCCACGCAGGCGAGACACAAGGCTGCAAACGCTAGCCACGTTGATCGCTAGCCACGTTGATCCTGCCAGGTGAAGCGCTCAACAGCATCGAGACAGCTGGCAATGACATTGTCTTGGATGGAGTAGCCCTCGAGTAGCAATGCCTGAATACCAGCATTGCCGGGATAATGCCTCTCATGTCCCCTCAGCGTCTTGATGCTCTATCATCCACTCGACACGCTAGGAAGCAGAACAAACGCGGCTGAGACTTGAGGCACAGCATCCCAAGGAAAGAGGCCAAATTGAGCAAGGAATACACGTGTAAAGATGCAAACCCTGGCGATGCCACCTGCGTTGCACATAAAGTCTCTGGCTCGCGCCATTTCCTGCCAAAAAGGGACCATTGCAAGAAATTTTGAGGGCAAGATATGCTTCTACGCTCGTCGACACATCTCCAGACTGCCCTGGGCAATAATCCAAGATCCGTCCGGCAGTTGCTCCGACAGGAGAAAGTCTTTGTAACGAGCCCCGTCAGATATACGCGACTGCCCCAATGACTCAAGGAGTAAATAAAGAATCGACTGCAGACAACATACCAGAGTCACCGAGCATGCAGATAAACAGACTAGTTATAGCAAGACGCAGCACTCCAAGTGTTTTGGGCCCTGTCACCTACCCAGCTATAGTACCGCATACCGGGCCCATGACCAACATGGCTATAACGAATGCCTCGCTATAACGAACAAAGACTGCGCACGTCGTTCAAAGGTACATATAACAGAGACAATTATACTATTCACTAGTAGTCACGTAAAAACTTGGCGGTCCGACATTGGTATTCAAAAGCTCCCGCTTCTCATCAACCAACATATAACCAATGGCACGAATCCATTCGGGTTTCTCGCTTGCTACTAGTATGTGCTTTTCGTTTTATTTCCCATTTGAAAGAGCTGATTCTGTACAACGCCATAAAACGCCTGGTATTTGATTTGGGTGTAGAGAAAAAGAACTTCTCGTTATAGCGAATGGGCCTCTGCGAGCTGCGATTTGTCATAAGTCTGATTCATTCGTCAACGCATATTCATTCATTAATGTATAAGTCATGGCGCGCCAGGATAAAGCAATCATAGCAGCATGTCATGTAACCCTCTGGGTCGCTACCTGGCACTTATAGCACTGACGTAGAAAGCCCCATATCGTGTCCCTTGCCCTTTCATTTCTGTGCCGCTCCTCCTTTTCCCGTCTTTTCGCACTTATTTTGTCTTTATTACAATCAACGCTCCGCCTCTTGAAGTCAAAAAGTAGCCATCTTCCGCGAATGCAGCACAAATTGCATACCTCGGACTCAATTGATTATATTATATTTGACACGTCAAGTCAGCTGACAGATGTTGAATCCCAGTCTGCAAGAACGCAAAGAGTCACGACTATCCAAGTGTCTGTCTCGAGGTTTTCCACCCAGTGTCACTTGATACACTGGTTTTCCCCCAGTAAACTTCAGACAACAGCGGTATCCCCGCCCATCTCGCCACCCATTTCTCTCGATGTTGGGCCGCGTCGATCTCGCTCTAATCCCTTTCCTAACATCACATTGCAGGCATTGGTAGCTTGGTAGCCATTATTGCCATTGACGCCGTGGCATGTATCTGCAATGGACCCATGGTAGACACAGAGAGCGAGACGCGCAGCATCGACAGACTTGTTGGCTTGGATCAGCGCGGCTTGAAGCGCCTGAGCAGTTGCGTCTCCAGGGTATGAGATGGTGCCACTTTCAGCCTGCTTAGCGAGTAGTTGGCGGATATGGCCGTTGATCCAAACACCCTCAAGCTGTTCATCTGACATGGCACTAGCGCCTTCGATAACACCACGACAAGTTGGCGTGCCGCAATTACAGTCAAAGGGCTGTGCCATGCGCCACTCGGTAGATGGATAGAAGAACTAATTCCAGGTCCAACGCGGTGGACGTCTTTGTAAGCCGGCTGCATACAGAAAACCTGACAGAGAGGAAAGAAACAAACAGTAAGCTCGTCGCCGGGTTTCAGGCCACGGGGGCCAGCGAGGATTACCATGTTTCCCATGTCGAAAATCTGTGAAGGCTGTCAATAGGAGTAGACTTGACCTGTCGTGCTTCCAGACACGCGACACTCGACGCGTTTGAAAAATGCTTGATGCAATAGTCAAGCAGACGTAGACAAAAAGTGCAAAGCCAAGTGATGAACTAACTAGAGACGGTTCACAAGAGTGGTTGATATAGACCAGATCGCTATTGAGATGCAGGTGGGTGTTCTCGTCCATTTGAACCGTGGCATACGTCGGCTGCTCCGACACGGTGCATGGAGGAAATCGAAGCTCAGCAAAGACTGCAAATGGCGCTAAAGCAACTTTGGAGAGGCTTTTGGAAGCGTAATGCGCCGGACTGACCATGACATGCTGCATGTCTGGGTGTGAGGGTTGGTGCCAATGAGGCGTTAGCGGTGCCATTGTGACTGTTAGGGGCTTGCTTGGTGTTGCGTCTTAGGCCAAGCAAGAGAGCAGCTGCTTCTCAACAGATGGTCAAGTAAGACTGGTTGACAGCCCTGTTACGAGTACGAAGACAACCGTTGAGTTGCGGGAAGCCGTGACCCGCTGGAGGTAGTAGCGGATACGACGGATACTCGTGTACATACATTGCATCGTATTGCAGGGTTAGAATGCTCGGTGCGAGCGGGGCCGAGAGCTCGGTCAAGAGGAACCTACTACTGCTACTGGTAGTAGTGGGTAGTAGTAGTAGCAGCTCTAAACGCCCGAGGCAAACCAAAATCTAGAGATGGCTATGAACAAGGCGGATACTGGAAACAGAATGACTTTGGCAAGTGTTTCCTTTACCATGAAAAGGGCCCGGCCAATAATACAAAACAGGACAGAGCTAGCTGAGCCTTGACTCTGGACGCCTTGGCAATCGACACCAGGGTCCAGCCCTATGCGAGCTCGCGCAAGTCATCCATCCAAACGTCCACTCGCATACCTCCTGCTACCACTAAGCTCCTAGTAGTACTATTACTACTACTAGTACTAAGTACTCTACTACGAGTAGTACTAGTAGGTACTACTAGTAGTATGTAGTAGTAGTAGTAGTAGTAGTAGTAGTAGTAGTAGTAGTAGTAGTAGTAGTAGTAGTAGTAGTAGTAGTAGTAGTAGTAGTAGTAGTAGTAGTAGTAGTAGTAGTAGTACTACTACTAGTTAGTAGTTAGTAGTTAGTAGTAGGTAGTAGTAGATACTCGCCACTGCCTTGTCTGGGTCAGTCTGCCACTGCTTTAAGAGTGCGGCTCCGGAGCACGCCTTCCGGTGTCATTGGTAGAAGGAGCTCACGAGCCACGGGCTGCCATGTCTGCACGACATGGCTGGAGCACCGGGCTCAGCAGCAGATGGCAACTGGTGGTGCATGGCCCACAGAGACTGGCAATATCTTGTGTTGACAACCTTGTGAACTGTGCAAGGAATCTCAAGGTCTGGCTTCGTCAATGGACTCGATTGCTGGCAGCTATCACCTCAGGCGAGAGGCAGATAGGGTAGGTACCCGTTGGGAGGCTCACTTGCTAGCCCCAAGCACCTTCCTTCTTTTCTCGTCCCGAGCAGCTGCCTTACAGACAAGGCAAGAGCGAGGTACCAGACTACCAAGCCCGAGGATGCGAGGCAAGTACCTACTCTTTCTAGATCAAGGCAGACAGGCAAACCAACTACTACTGTACAAGCTGCTTTTGCGACGCTGCTCTGCTCCTTCAGCTCCATCGAACCGCCAGTGCTCGATGCGCTTTCTCTGCTTTCCAAATACTCTCTCTTCTTCCCTCATCTCTTGCCATTATCTCTTGTCGTCATCTCTTGTCGTCATCTCTTGCCGTCATCTGCCCTCCCGCCTCGAGAGCAGCCTCGCATAGCTGCATCTTTCCCTCGGCCGCGCTGGCCTGTCGCTCTTTAGAAGCTAGAGGCTGCTCAAACGCCATCTTGTTGCACCACAGGCAGCCGACCTGCCGCACTTCCTCCAGCCCGACTGACTTTGCACAGCGCCTGTGCTAGCTTGTTTGCCTCGATTCGCCTTGCCTCTCGTTCCTTCTGGGCCCGTCGGCATGCCAAACTCAGGTCGACAAGGCGTCAACAAACTCCAAGTCGTCCATTCATCCGCTTTGCACGTTTTTGCCACCCTTCATCTTGCGCTGCTCTCAATCTTTCTCTCATTCTGGCTCGCCGATATTGCCAAGCAACACGGTCCCGATAGAAATCAAACTGCCACCCTAACTGCTCTGCTCTACCGCCCGTGTTGCATACTCGCAGGTTGGAAGCCTTTTTGTATGCATACCAGTTGCTGATTGCTCCGTCTGGCAACTGTTGGGTGAGTCTTGGTGTCCGTTTCCCCCCTATCTACCTTGTTGCTTTCTCCTTCGCTCTCTTTCCTTCTCTGCCCTGTCCCATCGCTTGCCTCTTTGCTTTATCCCTCACTTGCTGGCACCCAAGGACACACACCAGGCCCACAGGCAGCCTTCACTATTTTGCCCTTGCAACAGACTGTCATGGGCCCTCGCCATTATTCTCGCTTGACCTGTTCTCTTTTGGCACTCTTTTTCTTGGCCAGCTGTCACTGTGCCACACCTGCTCGTCATCACCGCTATCTGTCACGCATGGTGGCGCCATTTCCAGCTTGTACTTGCTCCGACTAGCTCTGCTACATCTATCAACAGTCCACCACATCAACGACACAGCCTGTTGGTCACGTTGGCGAGCCATCCGCCTTGCACTATACCGAGCAGTGCATTCCACAGAGCCCAGCATGGTCATGACTAGGTCTAAGCGGGCCAAGCGGATCCTTCGCTGCCTGTCTGTCGCTCAGCACGACGACAATGTTCTAAGCTGCTCGACAACTCCGCTTATTAGATATAATTTGCTGCACAACTACAACCGCTGCATCCAGGTCTCGGTCGACCTGGGCGAGTCTGCTGACCCTTTTCCCTGGATGTTCCCTTTCACCGTCATTCCCAGGTTTCTTCGCTCGCAGCTCGAGGCGCAAAAGATTGCTGACGGATCTAGACTCTGGTCACAGGTTGCACCTCTTCTGACTTTCATTGACTCGCACCTCCGGAAATTTGGCAAATCCCGAGGTTTTCCTACCTTGTTTGTCTGGCATTGTCGAGAGAACCACCGCTCCTACATCTTCTTCGCCTTTGTTGAAATCAGAATGGTTTCAAAAACCTATACGGCACGTGAACTCCTGCGCTTGAGGAGCGTCTCAGCCAGTAAGGAATTGTACGATCGCTTGTTTGAAAAGCTTCGCAAAGATTCAGGACTTGGTATGATGGATTGGTTGCCTTTCTTGTCCAGTGACTGAGCTCTGACTGTGATTGTAGGAGACGTTGTTCGCTTGTCATCCGATGGCTCCCTCCCTTTGATTATGGAAGAAGAAGGGGAAGCTCTGGGAAATCTAGATGGTGCTCCAGCTAAAGATGCAGCTGCTCGACAGCTTGACGGCACCGATGCCGAGTGGAAATACCGTGGTAGAAGAGGCTCTGAAGAAGACCTTGTTCACCCAGTGTGTGGTCCAGCGAGTCTTGGTGCCCAAAAGGACGAAGGGTTCCAACGTTTCTACAAGGCTGTCGTATCTCCCACTCATGTACGAGTCACGGCTGGCGGCCGCATCGTGCCCAATACTCGGGGTTCAGCGTCGCCAACAGCGGCTAAGTGGGCCAGGGAAAAGGTAGGCGGAGACGGCAATTTATCGCGGGCCTCTAACCGGGATCAACCCGAACACAGCCCTTATTCAATGCCTCAAGCCACATTTGGTGCTTTCCCGCCCATGATGCCTGGCATGCCGGGTATGCATCCTGTCATGCCAGCTGCTCACCCACCCTTTCCAATGATGCCTTGGCATATGGGAGTCAATATGGGTGGCACCTTTGGCATGATTCATCCTCACTTGCCGCCTCACGTGTCCGGTCATGTTCCGGGAGCCAAGAACTCAGGTGTTTCGCTCAAGAGCGAGAGAACGAGCGATGCTGGCAACTCTGAGAATTCCAGCTCGATTCGAATTTCGCCCCCCGAACATTTTGATCACAGCCGACCCTTCTTCTACAATGGTCAATGGATGATGCCACCCAGTGCTGCCATGTATCCTTTTGGAATGCCTGCTATCCCGGGACTCTCACTGGCCATGGCCGGGCAGCCCATGATGCATCCTAGGTTCGGAATGCAGCAGATGATGCAGCTTCAAACTGCCAAGACGGATCCGTCGATGCACTCGCAAGGCTCCTCTGGATCTGGCGCTCCGGCTTTCTCAGGTTCTGCTCACCCCCCGCCGTCTTCTATTCGGCAAAGTGAAATTACCAAGAAGCAGCTCGAAAATCTTCGGAGCCACCTCAAGTATCTCGAAGACCAGCTCTTGTACAACAAGCACCAGATTGACGAAAAGATGGTAGAGCAACAGCGTCAGCTGACTCGTCACCAAATCCAGCTCTTCGAAAGAAATCTTGAGGCTCAACTCTCGCACGAGGAAGGCCAGTACCCAAAGAATGAGAAGACTGCAGAATCCCACAGTAGTTCGTCTTCCCACGACGGGTTGAGATCAAAGTCGTCGGTTGCGAGCGACTTGAGGCTGGGAAACGGGCAACAAAACACGACACCGCAAGACGAAGCGCCTCAGTTACGTATTTTCAAAGGCCAGAAGAGCAAGGATCGATCCGCTATTCAGCTTCCAACGGGCTCCAGCTTGGTAAAACCGGTGCCTTTGAAGAGTGCTCTTAAGAAGCCTCGTGCTTCAGAACCCGCCAAGAAGCAATCCACCCTTCCGGTGAGCGCGGCACTCGCTCCTCCATTCCAGCCTCGCCTTGAGGGTCCAACTACAGCGCATGCAATCACTGAAGCGGCACTAATCTCTACTGAAATGCTGCCAGTCTGTCGAGGTGGTGGTCATAAAGAGCCATATCTTGTTGGTACTCTTCCGCAAGGATGTGACCCCGCCTTGGTCAAGAGTTCAGACTATGTTTACTGCCGCGAACTCACAAAGGATGAACTACGCGCTCGACATATGTATTGGGGCTTTGCTCCACGCAATCTGCAAAAGGGGTTTCCCAAATTTGACGGAAAGGACTTCTACCCGCCTTCGCCCATCAAAGCAGGTTCCTCTGACTCCGACACTGCATCCAGTGCAAGACTTCCAGAGGAGAAATTCCAGGCCGACTGTGGAATTGTGGCAGCTAAGGCTGACAGCGATCCTTTTGCATCTCTGGGGCGGGCAAGCCTGAGATTGGCACGGAAAAGTCTGACCCAGTCGGAGCATCTGCCAAGGCTAGATCTTTCTATTAGCTCGACTTCAACTGCAGGAAAGCGAAGCCCTCGCAAGGGAACATCTCAAGCAGGTCGCAGCTATGATGATTTTCGTAAAGCTCTGGGCGAGAATGTGCAAGCTTCAAATATTTGCAAGGATAGGTCAACCTCGGAGTCTGGAGATGATGCCAACATTCTTTTCAAAGGGCGCAGAAACACATCCATCAACAAGTAGGCTTCTGGCATGCACTCGTACTATTACTTCGCGGCTTACTTTATCTATCTAGAAGCCGAAATCCTCACGAGATTTGGCAGACCATGCTAAAGAAGGGCAAGTCGAGCGGCACTGCTGTTCCGGGCACGGTTTCTTCTATGACAGCGCGAGGGTTGCTGCCTAATTATGCAGGCCACGCAACAGCTTCTCTCACTCCAGCTATTGCCAATTCTTCTGTCTCTCCCAAGAATCATGGTTTGAAGTCGGTAGAATCGGGTAACGATACCTCAGTCAGCCCCGGGGAAGACAAGAGAGTGGAAAATCGACCCCCTCCGGGCCCCAGTGACCGGGTTTCTCTACGCCGTGGAGGCTGCTGAAGAATTTGACTGACGACGAGCATGTTTGCCGACCAGTCAACACCATATACTTATGGTCTCGCGTTGGGGGAACATCAAAAAGCTCTAGCGAGAGCATGCATTATTGCTGTCATACTTACGACTTATATGAGTATCATGCGACAACTCCTGGGTGCTCTAGGAGGCTTACTTTACTATACTTCAATTTTTCTCGGCGTCGACCATCGGAAAAGTGTACCTCTGTTGGGGTATCTCATTTCTTCTCCATACGGCTTGAACTGAGATGGATTCGAATTGTCATTAGACTACTTCCGAGGCCTTGACGAGGATCATCATTACATTATGAAATGTGCTAGGAGTAGAACGTCAAGGGTAACGCAAATGCCATGGAGACTTGCATTTAGCCTCTCTTCAATCGGCTTTGCATTTATGGCTGCCGTCGTGCTGCTGATGCAGCCGAGACGAAGTGCTAAGGGCTGGAGCCGACCAAGTCGATTGATTTGTATTGCGTGCTTTCTTTGGCCTTCGATTTGTAACTAGCTATCTCGGTATGAGGAACAGCAGAGGGATCAGTCTATATTATTGACTAATTTCTAATCAGAGTAATGGCCTCGTCCAGCTGCTCGTGGGTTACTGCCGCCTTCTGTCCAATTTTTTTTCTCAAGGGGCTTTCTGGTCAGGACCCGACGCTCACAGCTCGGTAGTTTCTTGATAACAACGGAATAAATGTTATAAGTTCTTGCTCATGTTCCTCGCCACCAAATTTTCATTCTTTGTGATATGTAAGAGGTGAAAATCTTCCGGGAGAGCAGGACGAGCAGTAGTCGCGTAGTGTCCTACTTGTTTATTCTTCGCCAGTCGTATACCTCGAAAACCATGGGTCTACTTGGTCAACGCGGAGATTATCTAGCGATAGATAACGACGTCTACCCAGCTCTACGCACATCTACATAGAGAAGCAAGCTCTCCTTGGCTTGTCGGAGGCATCAAAATCAGAGGATAAGCAACGACATCATCACTGTAACCTCGAAAGATATTCGAGGATAAAGATCACGGTGGGTGCAATAGAGAGCAGCATGACTTCGGGAAACGCCTCCCATGGAGCATTTCACATAGGTGAAAAGGCCATTGAGAACCAGGTGAATTCTCATTCATCTATCCGCGACGGGATGGTCGAGTTCGCCGTGATTATTGCCCACAAAACCCGTGGTAGTGGATGTCGTGCTGTTTTTCGCTTGATGGGAAATGTTGAAGAAATATTAGCCCTGGAGCGTTGTCGGTCCGAGGTGAATGGGGGCAAAGATTCTTCTTAGCCGCTCAGGCAGTGACCTTGTTTTTGGCGCGAAGCTCGCGGCCAACCTTTGAGCGCGCGAGGATTGCTTCACGGTCCTTGTCGAGTTTGAGCTTGGTAATTACAACGTTTGAGGGATGAAGGCCAAGAGGCACGCTTTGGCCCGAGGCCTTGTCTCGAGTGACGCGCTCAACGTGAATGACATATTTGAGGCGGTAGACGGACGTCACCTTGCCTTCACGTCCCTTGTTGGAGCCGCGGACAATGGTGACCTCGTCATCTTTGCGGACGGGAATGCTGCGAACCTTTACAATTGCACACTAGTTAATTGATGTTTCGAATATGAAAAAAAATACCAGAGAGTGATTGTTGAACGAACATACATTGTACTTTTCGCGAAGCTCCTTGCTAAGAGGCGCGCTCATAATGGCACGGCGCTGGCTGGAAGGAGCCTGGTAATGAGCCGCCCGGCTCTTACGCCTGGACGACGAGACGGCTGGTCAAGAAATTATACGGTCAGTGACTCTAACAAATAGATTCTCACTAGAAACTGCTGTCTTACAGTTGCTGATCTTCATGCTGGCAATTCAGTGGTTAGTGGGAGAGAGCGAGGAGGTATGGTCGTTGGGTATTTGGGTGTCGAAGAGTAGCAGCATCTGCCCCGAGTAAAATTCTGGTGTTGCTAGTCGTTGTGGGCGACTCTGGGGCAGGTGGAGCCTTGTCATGTGACTAGGTCTCTATACGAAATTGTACAGAGTACATAGTACTTCTACTACTAGTAGTACTGTTGTGGGTTCCATATTAGTCAGCTGCCACATACTATATCTTGTAGAGCTGCTGGCTCGCTAGTAGTCTTTCTCTTTCATACTGTCATCAGTAGCCACCACCTTCTATGGTGCAAATCTACTAATTTATTTATGCACTCCACGTCGTGCCTACAATAAGTACTACTATAGATAGTACTAGTACTTTATCGCTATGATGCTGAGTCATTGCAAGCAATGTTGCCGGTAGTGCTACTTCCCGTAAAACGCGGGTATTTTAAGGACAGCTAAAAGAGGAGGACTTTGTCTTGACCAACGCGTAGTAGCGTGGTAGTAGTACTAGTGGTATAGTAGATATTGAGTGGTACCCAATACTAGATATTTTGAAATGGCTGTCGTAGATAGTACTACCACCACCCTATGAGTGTCTACGCATATCGCCAACGCCAGCCCTCTATTGTTTCAAGGTGGACGTAGACTATTGGCCCTTTCACTGACAAGTGTAGAGTCTAGCGAATTGTTATATCCTAATGGCTATGTTGATGGGTACGCATGACGAGTTTGCATCAAATTGCACTTGGCGCCTTGAATCTCCCGTTGTTGTCGTATCTTGCTTCTGTAGGGTCATCAGCGAACAGAGTCGGAGCAGGTGATGTAAAGTTTGACAGACTAAAGAATGTGTAATTGAGGGTAACGGTCTCGACACCCTTCATGTTGAGGTCGTTGAGTAGATCAGGATCAAGGTAGAAGAAGACGGGCATGTCTACTGTCTCGCCAGCGTTGAGACGTTGTTCTTCAAAACAAAAGCATTGTATTTTGCTGAAGTAGGGAGCGCACTGGGCGGGGGTGACGCTATAAGTTGCCACTCCAATTATATCTTTGTCGCCCCGATTCTCGGCCTTGTAGAATGCCAACGCAGTCTCGCCGGGCAGGACGCGAACCTCGCGTTGCTGAGGAATAAACTTCCACGGGAGCTCGTCGGAAACAGAGGCGTTGAAGGTGACGCGGATGCGGTTGGCGGAGGTGATAGGGACAAGGCGGCTTGAAAGACTGTCGTCGTACGAGCCACCGTGAGCACGAACAGGCTGGCCGCCCCAGCCAGTGGTTTGACATATCTAGAAAGACAGGGTTCAAACCACCAGTCAATCGACAAGAGATGGAGAATAGGCAGTAGGCAGCAAAAGAAGTCGGAAGCGCACCATTTTGTACAAGGGTACCGAGCCGTATGAAAGGGCTACCGTGCCGAGTATCAGACTCAAGGTGTAATAGCTAGACAAGGTAGCCGTCCACGACATTAGCACGGCCCAGCAGAAATAGGAACGAGAATGGCTTACGCCACCGTCTGGTTCTTCTTTTTGTACCGGTTCCGCCCTTGCTGCATCATTGGAGCTTCTTTAGGCTGCTTGTTGGATACCGAGCCGGCTCCTCGTCGCATCAAGCGGTGAGTGAGATTGAAGTTGCTTGGCGAGTATACAGCATGACGACAAGAGGTGCATTGCCACCTAGATGAGATATGGGCAAGACGCGGTGTTGAATTCATCATGTCTGTCAATGGCGTTTGCAGAGAAAGCTTCGCGGTCTGAAAATACAGGTACCTGTCGTCGCCAATGTCCCGAAAAGTAGTAATGTAAAAATATCTCAGGCATGTTAGTACTACTACTGCTAGTACCAGCACTTCTTCCCGTGTTCCAGATACTATATACATAGTACTTACTAGTACATATAGTACACACCTCAGTACACATTTGCATACAGTACTGGTACTGTAGTAGTACCGAAACCTGGTAATAGGCATCAAGTACTACTGTTACTAGTAGTAGTAGTAGTAGTAGCACACAGGTACTAGTAGTAATTCCTTAGTAGATGCCTCTTTTACAAAAATACTAGTACTAGTAGTCATGCCACATGTCTTTCGAAAGAAAATGATCAATAAGACGTTCAAGACCTCCCCCCCCACCCCCCCAAAAAAAAAAAAACCCCTAGAAAACAAAACAAAAAGAAACCCGTTTCTACATAAGGTTCAGTATATACATCAGTGATCAAGGACGTAGTAGGTTACATGATACTAATGAGAACATGAAAAACACCACCCAAAAATTTCAGCCGCCTTTATTTCAAGTCGTCTTGGATTTGACACCATTGGGCATGGGCATTATTGGGCTTTGCTTGCCCACATCTCTGAGTCTCTCCAGAGGCTGGACGACGAAGACTTGAATCATCAAGATGACGAGGCGCAGAACAAGTTGAGGTACTCCCAACTCGGGCTTGATACCACGGCTGCACGTCGAATCACGTATCTCAAACGGCACCTTTGCACCCAAATGATCTTGAGCCACTTGCAGGCCGCTGCTGAATCCATCCTCATGAAAGCCGTACTTGGTCCAAGCTCCAGCGTAGCTTATTCCACGTTTGTTTTGGATGTTGTGTAGCAATTTCTGTGCTCGGACTGTCGCCGGCGTGTACAGAGGATGTGAGTAGGTAAAGCGGCCCTGAATAGTCGCGACACGTGGAGGGTGCAGTGGGTTTAGCGTAACGAGAACATGGCCAAAGGAATCGTGTGGAATGTGCTGCAATGCATTCATGTTGTACGTAAGGCTGACTCGGTTAATGTTGCCTCCGGCAGGGGATGAAAGCGTCAAGTAGTTCCAGCTCGCCCAAGCGTCACGATTTTGCGGCATAAGGGTAAGATCCGAGTGCAACACGGCCTCGTTCTGCGACGTCTTGAAACAAGACAAAATGGAACGTTCTTGTTCCGTTGCCGAGGGACCAACGATGGAAAAAGCTTCATCGCCGTGAGTGGCAAGGATAACATGGTCATACGACTCTGTCTTGCCGTCGTCAAGGTGCAACAAGACGCGGCCACTGTCATCGTTGGAGAGGTGTCGAATAGGTGTTTTGAGGAAGAGATGGTTCGGGGGAAAGCCATCGAGAACGGCGTCGAGGTAGGATTTGGATCCGTGGGTAATTGTCAGCCATTGTGGGCGCGCAGCAACCGTAGACAGAAGATGATGGTTCCATCTGCAGCCATGTCGGTCAGCAAGCCACAGACGGCACCTTGCATGCCGGAAAGCACTTACAGAAAACGGACCAGCGTCACGACAGGGAATTGCAATGAACACTTGTCCGGGCTTGTGCTCCAGACAGCCGCAGTCATGGGGATAAGATAATCGTCTCGGAAAGCATCCGAGTAGCCTTGGCGGTTGAGATATTCTCCGATGGTCTCGGTCGATTCGTCTTGATCCTTAATAAGCAGGTCCAAGGCAAAGTTATTGAAGCGCACAATGTCAAAGACCATTCTCCACATGCGTGGCGAAAAGATGTTTGCTCGTTGGCAGAAGAGAGTGCCTAGACTGGTGCCAGCCCATTCGAAGACTCCGTAATCGCGCGACACACCAAAAGTCATTTCCGTTGGCGAGGTTGCAATCTTGAGCTTGTCGAGGAAGCTGATCAAGTTGGCTACAGACGAGTTAGCATCAAGCATACACACCAGCGAGGGTACTCACGATATGTGGCTGTATTCAAGACTATGAAGCCCGTATCAACAGCGGTGGAGTACTTGCCGGCCTTCCACTGAACCGTATTGGTGTGGCCGCCAACTCGATCAGCTGCCTCGTACAGGTAGACATCGTGGTAGCTTCTGTTGAGGGCCCATAGAGCGGCGATGCCCGCGCAGCCGCTGCCAACAATGGCCACCTTTTTCCTGGAAACGTGGTCAATTGGCAAACTCATTTGGCGTGCAGATGAGGCGAAAACGAGGTGAGAAGAGTGAAGAGGATGGAGACTAAGACTCCAAAGAAGCAGGCGCTTGCCACTGGGTGCTCATGAGGCCTTTTATTTATGCTTGACAACGGTTGAGCAAAAGACGATTTGATTGCAGCCAGGCGCCAAGCCAGGCACTGAACCAGGCACTGAACCAGGCACTGAACCAGGCACTGAACCAGGCACTGGACCAGGCACTCAAGGAGCGGTGACGGCAAAGTGATGCTTTCACATGGTAAGGACAATAGCCGTCAGAGCAGGCCTGGAGGGGTGTTGCGTGGCATCATTAGAGCGCGCAGGAGACAGTGGTGCCAGCTGATTCGATGACGCAGTGAGGCAGTCGAAGCGGAACAACTCACATGTGCCGCCGCTCCGCCATTGCTCTCTGGACCTGTTGGACTTGGCGTTGCCACGGAGCAGGTCATCAAGTGGTGATGTGAAGCTGGACAAGGCATCAAACGACTAGTGCCGTCTACTGAGATCTCGCCGTGCCTGAGGCCAGGCCACGTTCCGGCTTGTTGCTGGGCCCAGCTGCGTCTACCAATATGTGCGTCAAGCCCATTTGCGACCCATGAAATGATATCATTTAACTTCCATTACTACTACACCAGCCACATACCCACCGCCACCACCAACCAGATCATGGTCCTACAACGAGCATTCACATTAGACTGTCTGTCGGACACTCAACGGGACCGGAAGGCGTCAGTACGAGCTGCCGATTCTTTAAAGCGCCGTGCAAGGAAACCCTGCCGTTCATCTGCCCGGGAATTCTCAGCCCGCAGTCTTTGAGCGAATAAAGTAGTGAGCCTATATTCTTCCATTGCCCGGGGACAAATTTCAACTTTCATGAAGATAGAGGAAAAGAAAGAGTAGAAAATTTTTCCGCACGCCACTTATCAGGCCTTGAGAACACTGTTTTCTACCCTGCTAATAGTATAGGTAGATACTATCTAGAGGTACCGGCACTATAGGTATCGCCTTGGCGCAGGAGTGCCGAGGCAGAAACATATGTGCATGTACCTAAAATAGCGCATGATTCCCATTGCACGTGACTTATGCTCACATGGCGAAAAGTCCATTCTAGTACTACTACTACTACTAGTAGTAGTAGTGCTACATGTATGTACATTGTACCTCCATCGGCTGCAATCACAGTAGGCAAGTGTGACACACCTCCGACCGCGCATTGTCTTGTTAGTTTGTTGGTGTCAAGTCTGCCTTCATATCGACAGCGCCCCGACTTGGCCAGTCTCCTAGCTCAGTTGTCGTGACCGATCAAGACTGCTCGTTTGTGCTCTCTGCTGCCTAGCTATCTCGCTGAAGATCCTATAAGCAACATGACAAACCTTCTCGATACCGATGCTGGCTCTGAGCTCTTTGGCTCCTACGAAGCCGAGCTGAAACTCGTACAGGCCGATTTGTCGCAAAAGCTGGACCAGATCCCAGAATTGTCTGGTGAACCCCGCAAGTCGGCTATCAGTCAGGCAGAGCGTGCTCTTGAGGAGGCAGACGAGCTGGTGCGCTACTCTGTCTTCTATGACTGAGCCACGCTGATATCTTTCTAGATTGGTCAGATGCGTCTCGAGAAGCAGAACATTCCCACGTCTTCACGCGCAAAGGTTAACCAGCGCTTGCGAAATTACGAAACCGATGTCGACTCGTACCGCCGCAAGCTCACATCCCTCTCGTCTGATCGCTCTGCTCTTTTTGGCTCACGTTATCGCGATGAGCCCGCTGGAGCGTCTGATGCTCATCTAGAGCAGCGTCAACAGCTACTTTCCGGTACAGATCGCCTCGAGCGTAGCACTCAGCGCCTGAAAGCGAGCCAGGCACTTGCGCACGAAACCGAGGCCATCGGTGCCGACACACTGTCCAACTTGCATAGTCAGCGCGAAATGATTCAGCATACACATGACCAGCTCTTGAGCAGCGAAGGCTATGTCGATAGGAGTGTCAAGACGCTGAGGGGCATGGCCCGTAGGTAATACGCGTCCCGACCTGGCGTATTACATGGAGCGCAAGTTCTAACTCAAACGGCTACAGGATGGCTACCAACCGGGTGATTACAATATCCATCATCACACTCCTAGTTCTTCTCATTGTCGCAGTCATAATCAGCAAGTTCAGATGAACAACCTTTGTCATGTTGGAGTTGGGGTCGTCTGGAGCGCATCTTTTACTTTGCAACAGTAACAGTGTTCCGAGATGCAAGTGCTCCTTGGTTTGTCGTATAAATCTAGATATTGTATATAACATTATACACCTCTGGCTTTTTCGGAACATCGTGCCACGCTACAATGGCTGGCAAGAAACCCACTGTATAGTGTAGTAGAAGTCCCTACAACATGTCGTGATGCGGAAGAGCCAAATGACGAATATTCAGATACAGGGTAAGTAAATATTGAGCCCGGTGGGGCACCATTTCTGAATATCCGACATAAATCCGTCTCTTTTGCCATCCGGCCTCAGAAAACTCTCCCTCATGGAAAACGTCCATTTTCTCTCGTCCATCAATTACCAACCCACCCTTCTCATCTATCGAATCGCTTCCTTGACTCCGAGAGCAAGCTTTCCTCATATACTCCTCGCGCCTATACGTATTTCAAGCGCTCCAAGCTCGCTGCGTGCTCAACGTGGCAATATAGCCTAGATGTCAGATTTTCTTGGGTACGATTGGCTCTTCATTGCCGCTTTCAAGAGCTGTCGCTAATGTAAAATTTAGATCGCGCATCTCGCTCATTTCCAAAAGCGATATTCGGTCTGTCACTAACCTCTGTGTGTCCTTGTTTCAAGCTGACACGACGGAAGTTATGTGGGAACCTTGCACGAAATCAATTCAGATGAGTCCACAGTGTCTCTCGAAAACGTGCGTTCTTTTGGAACCGAGGGTCGTCGAGGCAGACCCGAGGAAGAGATTGCTCCCTCGGATCAAGTATACGAGTACATCGTCTTTCGAGGAAGCGATGTGAAGGACCTTCGCATCGAAGAACATCCAACCAGCAAGGAGAACAAACCACCTCCACCAATGCCAGATGATCCTGCTATTGTCGGAGTAAGTTCTTTTTCATTTTTGCTATCCTTTGCAAACTTTTTGTTGTCAATGATGAATTATTGCGGATGTAAACCATGTCACATCTGAATGCGCAAAATTATGTTGAAATTTCCGTTGCCTTCCTTCTGACCTGACCGTCAAGTTTCTGCCAGCCACTTACCCAATTAATATTCCTTTTTTTAACTGATGGATTTATTTCAAGTCTCGTCCTCGGGATGCCGCGTCAAATTTTTCCGCCCTTCCTCCGGCTGGGGCCTTTCAGCACCCGTATCACCCAGCTCACTTTTACGGTGGACCACCACCTCCTGGGTCTTGGGGTAGAGGAGGCGGACCAGGACCCATGCCAGGCCCCGGTTCCACATTTGGAATGCCTTACCCCCCTCCTCCGGGCTGGTTTCCACCAAGTCAAGGCTTTCCACCAGGAGGCCCCGGCCCCTGGAATAGCCATCCCTTTCCTCAAGGTACCAGTGGCCCTTCAGCTCCAGATACGCAGGAACAGAGCCAGAAGCAACCGCCATCGGCTTCTGCTTCGGAATCGCAAGCGGTTCAGACCGGTTCTACGATTGGTCGGTCCCAGGACGCTGCCCCTGAACCGAAACATGTGGCCCAGCCTGTACGGCCATCGGCCCATGCGCCCAATCTACCTGTGGAGACGAAGCCGTCCGTAGAAGAGGTGAAGGCCGCGACTACAACGCTTAACATGAATGGCACGCCTACAAAGGCTACTGACCAGTCAAAATCCGGGCTAGCTGCCTCCCGTATCACGAAAATCACGCCGGTTGTACCTCTTTCTGGACCGGTCGCAAAGCCTTTCCAGCTTTCTGCTGCAAACAAGCCTGTACAAGCAAGTGTAAAAACTACAGCTGCAACAGCCCCTACCAGTGTTGAAGATGCTACCAATGCGGCACGAGCTGCAGTGGCGGTCGCAATGGCACAGCTCGGCAACAACAGTGGCAACGCCATGGACAATTTGACCAACAAAGTCAACGAAATGAGGCTAAACGCTAGTAGAGGCGTGGCAACAGGTCGCGGACGTGGACGTGGAGGTCGGCAGAACACACACAAGTTCGAGGTGCCAGACTCTGATTTTGACTTTGCTCAATCTAATGCAAAGTTTAACAAGGAGGATATTGCCAAAGAAGCTATTGCTGGATCACCCTTGTCTGAACAACCGAGCGACCCGGCCTCGAAGATTGTTGAACATGGGATGGCGGAGGGCAATCCAGCCATCGCGTACAATAAATCCAAGTCATTTTTCGACAATATTTCGAGTGAAGCCAGAGAAAGAGCGCAGAGTGGTGGCCAGACGCTTGGCGGCCGTGAGTGGCGAGGCGAAGAACAAAGAAAAAACATGGAGACTTTCGGACAGGGCAGCGTCGACGGTGGCTACCGCAACTATCGTGGACGAGGTCGAGGTCGTGGAGGTCGTGGTCGAGGATACAACAGAGGCGGCCGCGGAGGCCCACGACCACAGTTTCAATCGGTTGTTGCTGACCAGTAAGAGCCACGTAAGGAAAAGCTGATAGTACTTCAAGCGTGAATACTCGATGTGATTTCAAATCACACCCCATGGCCTTCATAGTTTCGAAATCGCATACATGGACCTCTAAAATCGTCAGTAGATGATTCCACAGCAACTTTTTTTCTTCGTTTCTTGAAACAGTCCTGTTTTTGACAATTCATTACGTCAAAGCTCATGGGCAGCGAGCTCAAGTCAAATGATTGTGTTTCAATTTCAGCAGAGCGTTGGTCCTGATCAATTCTAGGTGTTTGGATTGACGATGCCGGAGTTTTTTGTGGATGGCAGAGAGCAAATGTCAGTACCCCAAAAAGTTTGTCGGATGCGCAGTGAGGAACCAGGGGGTTTTACGGACATGATGACAGAGCCATAGTCTATTCACATGTCACAATGAATATACTAGGCGAATGGAGCACAAGTTCACCTATTTCTTCAAAGGAATAGCTAGCTAATGGACACGTTTTAGAGACTGCTAGCAATCTCTGGCACCACAACTTCTTACTTTCGGGTACATATTACTCTGGGGTATACGCGTTCCAGAGTAACATGAATCAATAAGAAAGAGGTGTAACAAGAATCACGGTCGGATGCCATTTTATAATAGTCATGATGAAGATATAGATGGCGGCCATGCAATAATTAAGTGTAACAATTTTGAGAGGTAGATGTAATTCAAGCCCGTCATGAATTTACCCACCATAGTACTTACTACTAGTAACAACTACAACAAATAATACTACTAGTAGTACTAGAGTTGAGGGTAGTCGTAAAGACTGATATGTGCACTATAAGTAGATAATGATGAAAGGCGCTAGATCCAAGACCCTTTTGTGACTCTATAAGTGTGCTGTGGCAAATATGTGGGCGGGCACTTATAATGGCTGTACATAGTGACAATACGTACCTGCTGAGTGACATCTGCCCCACTAGACTTCATACGCTCCTAGTAGTATACTACTAAGTAGTGGTAGTAGTAGTAGTAGTAGCAGTACTTCAAGGTGTTATTTACAGTACGTTATGGCAAAAGAGGAACGCCCCTATAGTGCCCTTAACAATTTGCACTTGTATAGGGTAATCCTTCTGCTAGTACCTACTACTACTAGGTAAGTAGGGCCAGTTAGTACTAGTATGTACTAGTCATAGCTTATCTGGTCTCTCGCAGGAGTAGCCGGAATGGGTTCAACATTACGACGAGTGCCCCACGTTAGTACAGAACATACAAAGCGACGAACATACTTACATTGGCAGTGCCAAGGGGACCATCATGTCGACGCGACAGCTGCGCAGGCTCCAGCAACAGCGGGAACTGGAGAGAGGAAAGCAGCTAGCAGCTAAAAAATCAGATGAGAGCGAGGGCGACGACGACATAGGCACGCCAGCGACGAGGCAGCGAAACCTATTTGCAGCACTTGGGGACGAAAATCATGGTGCATCTAAAGATGAAGATCAAGATGATAGCGACACAGTCGTGGGCCATGAACAAGCTGCCCGGAGCGAGAGGCAGCCAGAGACGGCGATCAAAAAGAGCAAAAAGAAGAAGAGCAAGAACAAGGGCAAGAACAGAGACAAGTCTTCTCATCAGATTGTTGGAGCATGCGCGGATATTATCAGTAACAATCAAGAAGAAGATGAGATCGACAGAGCTATAAAAGAGCTCAAGATTACCCCTCGAGAAGCGAGCATTACCTTTCCAGGGCGTGAAGACGACGAAACGGCAACCCGTGTCAGCCAATTGTTCGATATCAAAATACATCATTTGAAGGTGGCCAATGAAATGAGGAGTCTCTTTGGAAGGGACATAATCGAGTCGACAGATGCGGAGGAACAGCAAGAAAGTAATCGGCGGAGACGAGGAGCTGTTAATCAGCAGGTGGACTTGGAAACATTTTTGCGAGAGCCGCCGGGAGCACCAAAACTTCCAGACTACTCACTGCGGCGAAATATATTCGTACAAGGCAAGGATCACTGGCCACGACAGTCTGCCGGGGGCCTTACAATGAAGGAAGTGAGCAAAGCAGCAGATGGCTCCTTGACCGAGTATGCGTATGTACATGATAAGAATTACGACAGTATGCAGGCGCTCTTTTTTGCCTGCGTTCAGATGGGGGATCCCATGAGATTGGTACATTTGTTGAAACGGATTCGTGAGTTCTTGTGGATCAAAAGATTTGTGTATGGCCATACAGGCTGACTCGTGGGGCAGCCTACCACGTCTCGACACTGCTTCAGGTTAGCAGTGTGGCCAAACAAGATCAGAATATGGCATTGGCTTCAGAGCTTTGCGAGAGGGCCCTATTTACGTTTGGAAGGGTGACAACTTCATCCTTTCGTCAAAATATTGAGCGGGGTAGAGCACGCCTAGACTTTCGCAGACCGGAAAACCGTCAATTCTGGTTGGCAGGTTACTTGTATCTGAAAAGTCTTGTCAGAAAAGGAACCTACCGAACCGCGCTCGAATGGGCCAAGCTTCTTTTCTCCCTGGATCCAAAAGACCCCTACGGGCTTCGACATTACATTCACGTCTTGGGCATAAGAGCGTATGAAGCGCATTGGCTCATTGACTTCGTTTCAGCACTGGATCAGATGATTGATAACCGAGATGTAATGTATCTGCGTCAAAGCCTGGTCCTGGCCAAGCTGCAGATTGGAGATATGGCAGGCGCTCGCAATGATGTGATTGATGGCATGAAGCGGGTGCCTTGGCTTTACTGCGCCTTGTTCCAAGAGCTGGGCCTCGACACGCCGCCGTCAATCTGGGGAGTTAATGCCGAGTCAGATGCAAGATCGTTCTGGGTTAAGTTGTACTTGCACCAGGCAAAGGACCTCTGGGCCAATGCAGCAGCGACGAGACTTGTGCAGGACGTGGCAAAGGGACTTGACAGAGTTGACGTAACAAAGCTCCCGCTCGACGATGCGCCACCAGACCTGGGGACTATCAGGCTTGTATATCTTGAAGGTCAGACAACACTACTTGGCCTGGCACCCAAGGATCTTCTGGAACGGCAGCCCAATTACGAGTTCGACCCACTGCCGCCAGCGGAGGAAGATAATATTTTTAGTAGCGAGGGGGTACAGCTGCCGTGGCGTCAGGCAGGGCATGGACTAGCCAGTGGAAATTCGGACCAACTACTAGCGGACATGGAAAACTGGGCTAGACGCCAAGGAGTTTTTATGGAAGATGACGGGGAGGATGACGAAATCAGAGCATTGAGAGAAGCAGACGACGAAGAGCTGCGGAGAGATATAGAAGCACAATTTCACCATGCCAACGAGCCGGGAGTCATGGATGCGCTTCTGCAGATGCTTGGCATGGGTTGGCGCAGAGAGCTTGAGGCTGAAGAAGAGAGCGAGGCGGCAGAAGACGAAGGCTCGGACCAAGGCTCCCTTCAAGACTTACAACAGAGCAACACTGGAGCACAGAGACCCCCCGGAGCATGGCCTGCAGATCAAGACGACTAGACAGGGAATTTGATCGGCACAATCATATGACAGGACATGTGTACAAAAAGTTATGCATTGTCACTAGAGTAAGTTGAACAAGAAAGGGCGGCAATTAGTATTGGCCATTGGGGAGAGGGTTATTGTTTGTCCCACGGGGGGGAGGGGGCGTTTCTTTCGGTGAAACGTCAAGACTAGAGCGTCTTGAGCGTCTTGACATAAAAAAGCAAGCCCGTCGGTGTGGTTTTCCCATTCATACCGAGATAGAGCTGGCTGGCTGACCTGCTGCGACGTCGAGGCATCTTCAAATTTTGAGTAACAGCCTCATTGGTAATGCTACCTGCCTAAAAGTAGTACTACTACATGAAGAGCAGGATACATGTATGTATGTATAGTAGTAGTACTTCTGGTACTTGGCGGATGGCGCTTGGCTTAGATAACAGGTACCTAAATATGTACTAGGTACTACTAGTAGTAGTAGTAGTGTTGTGGGGCTAGCCCACTTTAGCCAGCTATTGGCCAGGGTTGTGCCGGATTGTATCCGAGCCACTAGTTTAGTCCTGCCCCTCTTGTGCGAGGGTGCAGCTAGCTTTCTTCTCCCACACACACAATTTAGCACCACTTTTCCGATCCACTGAAGCTGGTGCAACACAAGTAGTACTACTACTACTACGGAGTACTATAGAAAGAGATATGGACTTGGAGGTAATTGTATACCTCGTAGGTATACGTAAAGCGCGCTACTATTAGATCTACTACTAGCAGACTGCTATAGTGCTAGTAGTAGTAGATACCTGCTACTTAATTAGTATTACTACTAGTAGTAGTAATAGCGACTACTAGTAGTACTAGTAGTAGTAGTAGTATAATACTACTAGTATACTTAGGTAGGAGTAGGCAAGTACTGCTACTTAGTGTAGAGTTATGGCATGGAAAGTCTCTAAGGATATTATTATAGGACTAGCCTACTTTAGCTAGC